>CAUYNN010079358.1:0-49234 GCA_963574175.1 Chiropotes sagulatus
AGCTCCAAAGTGCTGCCAATACTGCCAATTTTATGAGAGACACTGAAAACCCCGTATGGCGCTCATATACCCACTTTAGAAAACTCTGAACCTTTTATTAAAGGAAGAAAAGCCAGATATAGGTGAAGGGGAGGAAAGCAGGAAATCACACTTCCACGTGTGTACCTACGCAACAAACTTGCATGTTCTTCATATGTACCCCAAAACCTAAAATATAATAAAAATTAAAAAAAAAAGTTTGACATAGATTTCATCAGTATTTCAGTTATAACGATTAGTAGGAAAATTGGAAATATTTTATTGATAATACTAACTAGAAATGTAAATTACAAAATGGAATATATGTTATATATATACATGATTACAAATATATAAATACTACTTATGTATGCCTCAAAGTCAAAATAAATTAAAATGTATTGTGAGGCATTATTAAAGATAAGGATTTGTAGGTGATTCTTACTTTAGCTGTTAAATATGCAAAACACCAAAATAAAACATATTCAAAAAGAATTTGTAAATCTATAGAATTAACCTGAAGCAATTGTTTTTTAGCTGAAGTTAATGGCAAGAAAAGACATTGACTCTATCAAATGTTATATGGAAATAATATAAATTATTTCCAAGCTTCTATTTTCTCATTCTGATAAATATGCTTTTTTTTCTGATTTTCACCTATTCTTTAGTATACTCTGAATTATTGTATTGGACTACAGAAATTTCTCTGTGTCTTTTCATATTAGTTATTATTAATTCAGCTTTGTTATGATTACCTTCAAACACAGAAGCTTTGCCTTTGCCACAACACAATAGCAAAACATCTAAAGTAGGCAGTAAGCTCCTTAATGAAAACATAGGCAAGAATGCAGCAAAACAATGATCAAGAGGGAGCACTTTGATTTAGTATTTTTATTATTGCAAATCATAGGGATTCGTTTACCTTGGAGCACAGAATATACTTCTTTTTACTTATTGCCTTAAGAAAAATACCTAGTAATGGGAATATTTTAAAATGTATCATATTTTGACATGTTCTCTATGTTATGCTTGATCCAATTTGTAGGGTTATTAGATCATTTTACCTCTTATTTTATTTTTCAATTAAAATACAGTATAAGTGAGCTTTTTAGGAAACAGCTCTACAAATTTTAACACAGGTATAGATTTGTGTAACCACCATCAAAATTAGGACACAGAACAATTGCATCATTCCAAAAGACTCCCTTGTACTACCCCTTTGTAGCCTTACCTCTGTCCACTTGAAACCCTGGGTAAACACTAATTTGTTCTCTAGCTGTATATTATTGTCTTTTGGAGAATGTCATATTCATTCAATCATGCAGTAGGTAACCTTTGGAGACTAGCTTCTTTTATTCAGCACAATGACTTGAAAATTCATCCATATGTGTGTTCATTCCCTTTTTTGCTTAGTAGTGTTCCATTGCATGAATGTATTATGGTTTGTTTATCCTTCACTTGAATAATATTTGGGTTGCTTCCAGTATTTGACAATTATGAATAGAGATGCTATAAACATTCCTGTGCAGGTATATGTGTGAACATAAGTTTTTATTTCCTTAGAATAAATACCTTGGAGTAGTGTTGGTGGATCATATTGTAAATGTATTTTTAACTTAATGAGAAACTACCAAATTATTTTCCAAAGTGACTATGCCAGTTTTAATTCCCATCTGCAATGTATAAAACTATAGGTGCGTCATCTCTTTGCCAGCATTTGGTCTTGCCAATATTTTTTAAATGTAACTGTTCTAATAAATGTGTAGTAATATCTCATCTTAGTTTTAATTTATAAATTTTATAAATTAATTTGTGAGATTTTAATTTTTTTTTCTTTTTTTTTTTTATTTTGTGGTCACTTTTAAGATAGGTGTAATGTGATACTGAGAAAAATGTATGTTTTGTGGATTTGGGGTGGAGAGTTCTGTAAATATTTGTTAAGTTTGGTTGTTCCAGGTCTGAGTTCAAGTCCTGGATATCCTTGTTAATTTTCTATCTGGTTGATCTGTCTAATATTGACAGTATTGGCATTTTTCAATTATCTTTTCATAATTAATTTCTAGTTTCATTATATTGTGTTGTGAAGGTATATTTTGCATCATTTATTTCTTTTAATACAAAGTCTGTCTTTTTTTGTGGCCCAAAATGCTGTTTATCTTGTTGAAGAGCTGATGAGACCTTAAGAAGAGTATATATTCTTCTGTTGTTGGAAAAAGTAGTCTAACATCTTTATTGATATAATCAATATGGATATCAGTTGATTGATGGTATTGTTGAGTTAACATATATCCTTACTGATTTTTGCATGCTTGATATATCCACTTATAAAAGAAGGATGGTGAGGTGTCCAAATACGCTACTGCATTCATCCAATTGTCCTTGCATTTTTATTAGTTTTTGCATCACATAAAGGTCTATTGTTATTCACATATATGTAAAAAAATATTATTTCTAGAGAAATTGATTCTTTTTTCATTATATAGTGCCCTTCTTTATCCCTGATAGATTTTCTTGCTTGAAGTCTGCTCTGCTTGAAATTAATATAGTTACTCCTACTTTCTTTTGATTGTTAACATCATATATATTCTCCAAATGTTCAATATTAATCTACATTTGTCTTTGTTTCTAAAATAGGTTTATTTTAGGCAACATATAGCTGAGTCTTATTTTTGATCCACTCTGACAATCTCTATCTAATAATTGGGATACTTAGATCATTGATGTTTAACATGATTAGTGATATAATTGAATGAATTACTACTTTTTTCTTAATTCTTTTCTTTGACACCCACTCTTCTATGACTTTTGTGGCTTTAATTGGGCATTATATATGGTTCAATTTTCTCTCCTCTCTTAAGATATTAGCTATACATCTTTGTGTGTTTTAAAAATTTTTTTGGGGTTTGCTCTAGAGTTTACAACATACATTTTTAATTAATATAAGTTCACTTTCAAATAGCATCATACATTTCAATATAGTGGGGGTATCATATAATAAGAAAACAACTTTAATTTTTTCCTCCTGTATCTTACATCCTTGCTGTCATTCATTCTACTTATGCATAAGCATATATATTTATATATTAGCATACATAATTAACTACATTGTTGCTTTTATTATTTTGAACAAATAGCTATCTGATAGATTAAGAATAATTGATTTTAAATTTCACTTATTCCTTCTCCAGTGCTCTCTATTTCTTTATGTAAATTAGAGTTTATAACGTATATAATTTATTTCTCTCTACAGAAATTATTTTAACATTTTTTTCAAGGTGGGTCTACTGGCAACAAATTACCTCAATTTTTGATTTTCTAAAATCTCTTATTTTGTAGATTCACTTTTGAAGTATAATTTTACACAGAATTCTACCCTGGTGTTGTTTCTTTTTTACTCAACACTTTCAATATTTTATTCTATTCTCTCCTAATTTGCATAATTTCTGAGTGCAAGTTAGAAATAATTCTTATCTTTTTCCTCTGCTGGTAAGGTATGTGTCCTGTCCTGCCTCTGGGCTTCTTTCAGGATTTTTTTTTTCATTTTTGATTCTCTGTAATTTGAAAATAATATTCCTAGGTTTAATATTTTTGTATTTATCCTGCTTGGTTTTCTCATAGCTTCCTGGATCTGTGGTTCAGTGTCTGATATTAATTTAGGGAAATTCTCAGTTAGTATTGTTTCAGATATCTTCTGTTTCTTAGTCTTTTTCTTCTCTTTCTTGTATTTCCACTGTTTCTGTTATATGTATTGTAGTTCCAACAGTCTTTAGATATTCTGTCAGTTATTTTTTTCTAGTCTATTCTCTTTTCAGTTTCTGAAATTTCTATTGATATATCTTCAAGCTCAAAGATTCTTTCTTCAGTTGTGTCCAGTTTACTAATAAGTCTATCAAAGGCATTCTTCATTATCATTTCAGTGTTTCTGGTCTCTCACATTTCTTTTTGTTTTTTTCTTACACTTTCCATCTCTCTCTTTACATTGTCCAGCTTCTGTTTACATCTCCGTGTTTACATTGCTCATTGTTCTTTCATGATGCCTACTTTACTCATTAGAGCCCTTAAAACATTAGTTACAACTGTCTTAAGTTTTGGAGCTGACAATTTCAACATCCCTGACATGTCTACTTTGATACTTGCTCTGTCTCTTCAAGTTGTGGGGACTTTTGTTATTATTTTTATTTTACTTTTTGGTATGTCTTATATTTTTTTCTTGATAGCGAGACATAATGCATATGGTAAAAATAACTGCTTTAAGTAAGTTTTATTGATACAGTGGTAAGGTCAGGGAAAGGAAAAGCTTTCTATATTTCTATTATTAGATTTCAGACTTTTAGCAAGCCTCTGTCTCTGGACTGTGTACTTCACAAGAGTTTCTTAATTTTTTTTTAACCCCTCTTTGATAGGACAGTTTGTCTAGTGCAGGGTAGAGTTGGATCCTTCCCTGTTGCTAGGTCTGTTAGGTTTTGATAATGTCCTAGAAAGTTAGGCTTTGATTATCTGTTATCTTTTCTCCCGAGGGCATAAGAATGAAATCTTCTGCTGTATTTCGAAATGGTTCCTTATTCTCTCTTCCTGCTAGAAACCCAAGGGAACATTTCTCTTATATTTACTGTGGGAATCTCTTCAAACTCCTAGAGGTAAATCTCACAATATTGTGGGTAATCCCCTTATAACTGTGTTGGGCATATTGAGACTCCAGCCATTCATCAGTTGCAGTTTGGGTTTTCCTGCCCTTTAGTGTTTTCCTGACAGTGTCTGCCCATAGGTCTTTGCTTCCAGTAAGCCATGATTTCCTGTATTTGCCAGTCTGGCTTACCAATCATTGAGGGAGCTATTTGCCCTGTGTTCTTCCCTCTCGTAAGTATCTAAGAAGAGTTGACTTTTTTTCTTTTTTTTATTTTTTACTCTGCTTAGTTTTTTACTGTTGTTAGGATGGAGTAGTAACATTCAAGCTCCTTACATGCAGAACCAGAGATGGGAAGATGATCAATGGTTTTAAATGATAAATAAGACATCCCTACAGCCATTTGTGAAAGCTAGTGATACAGTTTAGGATGATTCATAATATAATCAGAATTATAAGAAAAAATGTATGTGACACAATTTAGAGATATTTGAGGCATAAGTATTTTAATAATACAGTTTTCTTTGTTCCTTCTTTGAGAAATACATACGTAGACTAATTTAGATTAAAAAATCACTATAATTCACTTTCTTGCTATCTTGACTCATTGAATGTATCTAATTATTTTCAAGCATTGAATCACCTTGCAATAACAGAAAAAATATTCATTATGAAATATTAATACATTTATGTAATACAACTTTCTCTTTTTCAGAGTTTCTTGTATATTGCTCTTTTACTAACACTTTGTGACAGGTTCCTCTCTGCTAAGGCAACTCCCAGATAGGTAGAAAAAACATAAGGAATTCGTTGAGAGACACTTCATCTCAATGTCAGTGTAACACACACCATTAATTAGATAGGGAAGGTGTCTTGCCCTTTTCTACTCTGATAAGTTTCAGAGTGTCAGTGATATAATTCATACTTTTCCACTGGAGAGGTGAAAAGAATGAAAGGCTACAGATTAGAAATGCAGATTTTATAACACTGATTGTTAAAAGTGTTTGAATATTTTCATAAAGGCATAAATTATTTGTCTTGCCTTTAGTCCTAGAAAATGTTTAATATTTCATTAACAATATTAATGGCCAGGAAATTGAATTTAGAAAAATAAAAATTTTACTTATTGGCTCATACATTTCTCAATTAATTTTTTTTAACAAATGTCTTCAGTTTAAATTTATTCTGAATAAATACTGAACAACTCTCAAACAAAAAGGTCTACTATAAATGCTTTAATTTTGGAAAAACTGAAGTAAAATTAATAAGGAGATCTATAAACTTAATTGTGTAACCTGAGATACTAGGAGCAGAATGAACAATCAAAACAATAAGACAATAAGAATTTAGAACTACCTTTATATAAATAAATACTTCACAATGATGAACTGTTCACAAAAATGTAGGTCTGTTAATTTTTTCTTTTTTTTTTGAAACAGGGTCTCCCTGTGTCACCAAGACTGGAGTGCAATGATACAATTATAGATCATAGTACCTCTATCTCCTGGATGCAAGCCTGTGTTCACCACACCTGACTATTTTTTTTTTTTCAGTAGAGATCAGATCTTATTATGTTGCCCAGTTCTCACTATATCTCAAACCCCTGCCTTTAAGTGATCCTTCCACTTCAGCCTCCCAAAGCGCTTGGATTACAGGCATGATGCCTGATATAGCTTTTATTAAGAGAATTAGATACTTCAAGAGTTCATTGGAATAAAAAATAATTGCATACACATTTAATTTACTTATATCCTCCTCTAGCTACTGGCTTATTTTACCTTCTTTTGAATTATTTTAATTATCAGCAAGCTAGGTAATCTACAAGAACCGCATTTTCAGTTTAATCATCAACACCTTATTATTAGACTAACTGCACTATGAAGTTCTTTTGAAAATTGATTAATGACCACCTAAGGTTGATCATTTTTGCAGATTCTATCCTCAGAATCTTGTTTGCCTTCTCTAAATCCTGGAATTTCAGACCTCTTAATGTTTCATTTCATAACTCATGTTTAATATAAGAAAGGTAAAACCAAAAAATTAAGCAACTCCCGAAGTATTCAACAATCAAATAACTCAATGATAACTTTATTATATAGTTTTACTTTGTTGCAAATGTTTCAATTGTTAATTTAGAATATACACTAAAGTAAAACCAATCTATGATCCTATCCTTTAGTGATCACCAACATTAATATTTATATGATATATAATCTATCTATGTAAATGTGATAATAATAGATTTGTATTTAGTATGTATTAGATTGTATTTTTATTTTCACATTATTTTAATTTTAGCTATAGAGATGAGATATTCCATGTTGGGGATCCCTTTTTCTTCATTCAAATCTATAATATCTATTACCATACCAGAAACACAGTGCTATATATATATTTGATGAATAAATATATATATATATAAATTAAGTAGATTGTGTCCACTTATAATGCTATAACTAATATTTATATTTATGTAAATGACTTTAGCATCATTTATGTTCATAATTTAAAAATTGTATTCCCACTGCTAGTTTTTTCTAAAGACAGTTTTCAGGCAAATTCAAATTCAACAGGTGAAACCTAAAACTTATCCACTTAAAAATAGAATATATCTTATATATTGTCTGGGAAAGCTATTTACCTTGTTGTCCAAGTGAGAAGTTTGAAAATATATCTGTGATTCTTTTATCTAATTTTTAATTCAGTCTTTGAATGCAATAACTATTCTTTGATGTTATATCTGCTATGTGGAATTTACTCTCTATTATTTTTATTCTTCATTAGTTTCAATCTTGCTTCACTTTTGTCTAGATGCATGTAATGACACAGATTTCCCTATTGTTCTCTCTCGTCCTAAATCTTCCTGTATAAACATCAATTTCTGCTTTTATAGCACATGCATTTATAGAATGTTTTTACTTTTTTTTTTTTTTTTGAGATGGAGTCTTGCTCTTGTAGTCCAGGCTGTAGCGTCGTGGCGTGATATTTGCGCTCACTGCAACCTCTGCCTCCTGGGTTCAAGTGATTCTCCTTCCTCAGCTTCCCCAGTAGTTGGGATTACAGGTGCCTGCCACCATGCTCAGCTGATTTTTGTATTTTTCAGTAGAGATGGACCAGCCAGGCTGGTCTCGAACACCTGACCTCAGGTGATCCACCCACCTTGGCTTCCCAAAGTGCTAGCATTACAGGCATGAGCCATCGCACCTGGCCAAAAGAATGTTTCTCCTTATCTCAAGTGTCAAAGACAGTGATCCCTGGTCACTATATAGTTTTTCTTTTTCTCTTAAAAATAATGGCACTTTTTTCCCTATTTATTATATAAATATTTCTGCCAGTTTTGCTGCTCCATGATATGTGAAAAGAAATTGTGTACACCAACCCTTGAGTTGGATTTTAAAAGGTCTTAAGTGATCTTTCATGTCTTCTTTCTCTGTGTTATCTGCAATATTTAAAAAGAGGAAATGTTACATCTTAGTGAGAAAATACTGTGTTAACTCTTTCAGTAGGAATATTGAGTTAACCCTGTGTTAACTCTCTCAGTAGGAATATCTAGGTTGGTGGTGAGGAACATCTGATGTTCACCTGGACAGTGTTATGAGTGAGCAATAAACTGTATTGAGTTAAACTATTGAGAACTGTGGATTTATCTCTTACAGAAACATACTTTAGACTATCTTGACTAGTGAAGAAATTGATATAAAATAAGAGTACTATGTTTACCAAAAACTAAAATATTTAACAATGGTTTAGCATTAGGCAACATGTATTTAGGAAAGTAATACCACAGACTAGAAAGTTTGTGATTCATGCTATACAGTGGCATAAAATTTTTAAACCTATCATCTACAATCATTTTAGAGGTGGAAAAATGTATTTGCTTGCCTGACAGTTCTAAGATTATAGTTAGAAAATGCAACATTTGGTAGTGTGTGCTGGCTACTAATGACTGTTGTGGCAAAGTATTGCAAAAGATGCATAGGTTCAGGAATAAACTGACTGGTTAAAATGATTTTACAGGACTCAGAAAGTTTCTAATTCTTACACTGGGAAATAGGATTAATGTAAGTTTTCAGAATCAAATACCCAGTACAAGTTATCAGCTGAATAAATGACACAGGAAAACTGAAATCAATCCAGCTTTCCAGTGTACCCTAGCACCCAAAACTACAAACATGCTGATATGGTTTGGCTATGTGTCCCCACCCAAATCTTATCTTGAATTATAATCTGCAAGTGTTGAGGAAGAAACCTGGTGGGAGGTGATTGGATCTATGCTGTTCTTGTGATAGTGTGTTCTCACAAGATCTGATGGTTTTATAAGTGTTTGGTAGTTTCTCTTTCACTCTTGTCTCTCTCTTGCTGCCTTATGAAGATGCCTGCTTCCCATTCCACCATGATTATGTTTCCTGAGGCCTTTCCAGCCATGTGGAACTGTGTGTCAATTAAACCACCTTTGTTTATAAATTACCCAGTCTCTGATAGTATCTTTATAGCAGTGTAAGAGCAGACTAATCCAAGCAATAAAACATTTGCTCTTCTGAAAACTGTCTTATGATTTAATACCTTTATGCATTCTTGTTCTAAAACCTTTGTAATCTATGCTGACTTCCTGTTTTCCAACCAGATAAAATTTTAGTCCTTCCTCACATACAAATTTTTATGTCAACACAAATATAATACTTTTTATTGTTATTTGATGTTCAAGTACATGATGTTGAGGCCATATATTTCAAATTATCCATCATGACCAACTTTTTCTCCTCACCAAGAATTGGGTTAGATGCTTTTTATTTCTTAATTTCCTCCTTGAATACAAACATACCAGACTAGTTTGCCCTTTGAGACTCAGCATCTACTTCAAATTTAGCTTGTCATAGCATCTCCTCAACAAAGGTGAAAATCTCTCTGAGTAGTGGCTAAATTTTCTTCCTCAAGTTTTTTTTTCATTCTTTTCTATCTACCCTTTCTACCTTTATAATTTGAGTTCTTTATTCATTAAATGTGAATTAGTGCATAATTAGAATATTTCAAGTACTGAGGTAAGTGATATAGACTTCAGTTTGACTATAATGTGATATACCTAGATAAGATGAGGTTGTGAACTGCCCCAGTCTCAAATTTCTGGGATTCTCTTGGTGGGATATGAATCGGCCTATTTAAACAATATTTTAATTGTTGTTCTTAACTCTGAATATTTCTTTTATTTTTACAAATTTACCTGGAAAATTATAATTCATCTTTCATTATGATGTTACTTATCAATACACTAGAGAAAACATTATTATTTTAAATAGTATATCATGTATAGTTTGCTAAACCACATTGTGTTAAAAAATCTTGCTTTATAAGAAAATATTGGATATTTTATATTTTCCAAGGTTAAATTATATTTTTCTGTTGCAAATACACGTGATATCATGTCTCTCAAATTTTCTAAAGCATATAAAGTTGAATTTTTAAAAATAATTTTAAAATTACACTCCTTGAACCAATCATTTTCCGAATATCTTGATATAGAAAATCATTGTTTCTTAAAGGAACTGATGATTGCAGGGCTGGGGAAGTAAACAAGAAATTGATGATTACAGGGCTGGGGAAATACAAATAAGATTGGAATATATATTTGTGACAGGAAAATGAAGTACACAAAAACTGAAAAAGATGTCTCAAAAATTTAAAGAAGCCCACTGAATGGGTTAAACTGGAATAATTTGGGAATAAACATAAATAATGATAGAAATAGATTTTAATTCATCAAATTAAGTAAAATATCTTAGGCAAACAGAAAAGAAGGATAATATCTTTTTTAACAACAGACTAACAGTTAATAAATGTGGAAGAAATAATTGCCATTATGCAAAAATCATAGCAACAATGGATTGTGGCAAGAATAGATGTTAAAACTGATAAACAAAATTTTGATAATAGGCAGGTTATTTACATTATCTAAAAGTATCCTCCCTAAAATTACTTACTTATTATAAAAGTAACAATAGTTACTTTACAGAGAGAAATTTGGAGGGTGCCATTTAAACAAGTGTTCAACTTTACATAGTTCATAGGAGACAAATAGTTATCATATGACTCCTGATATATTGCACTGAAGATGGAATATTTATATTATATTACTGTCCAAAATGCATATCCTAAGCCAAAAGCTAATGAACCATCAGACAAACACAACCTGAGAGGCATTCACCAAAAAAAACCATATGGTCTTAAAATATATAAGTTTTGAAAGAAAAAGAATGACTGGTAAATCAATTCAGATTAAAAGAGGCCACCCCCTCCCCCCCAAAAAAAATGACATGAAAAGCAAATGCAATGTGTATCCTTGAGTTGATCTTGGATCAGAGTGTTCTAGGAGAAAAATTTGGTGCAAAATTGGTAAAATTTGAGTAAAGATGAATGTTGGATCATAGTATTACATCACTGTCAAATTTCCTGACTTTGATAATTTTATTATAATTATATAAACAATGTTTTTATCTTAAGATACACACAAGAATGTTTTTTTAAAAAAAAGATTAATGCTGTTTCCAATTTATTCTCAAATGGTTCTTAATAATATATATATACATGAGACTGTGTATGTGTTTACATGTAAATACAAATGTGAGGATGAGAGAGAAAGCAGGAGAAAATAATTATTGAAATGTGGCAAAATATTTACCATAGGAAAATCTCAGTGAATGAAGGGTATTTGGGAGGTTTTGTTACTACTCTTGGAACTTTCCTGTGGTTAAATCTTCTTTAATATTTTTAAAGTTAAAATTTTGCATTACCTTTTGTCTTTGAAGTTTGGATATTACAGTGCAGCAACGAATATGTGAATTCTGTAATAACAAAAACACTAGCTTTAAAAGAAAACAACACTTTAAGTAAATAGTTGTATTTTAAAAGATAAATACTATTTATTGTCTATTCACATTTATCACTAAATGTTTTCCTCATTTTGGGTGAGTATCAAAGTTAGTACGGAGGTTGAAAAATAATATAGTAAATTACAGTAACAGGAATAGAATTCAGTGAGTTAGATAAATGTCTCTGAGGACTTCTAAACCTCCTTTCTAAAGTACAGCTTGTCTAGAAGAAATTCCATCACACTGAAGTTTTCCTGAATGTCATTAATGAGAGCTGTGCACATTTCAGCCCAAATTAACCTTGACCTTTGTTCTATACACACCAAGACTGATTCTTTGATGCTATCATTGTAAGGGAGTATTGTTTTGATGTGCATTTGAATGAGACAAGCTCATTTTAAATTCTATGAATGTAAAAAGAAAAAAAAAAGAATGTTACCACTGAATAAAAGTTTCCAACACCATTTCATAATATAACAGATTTGTGGTGATAAAAAACATTTGATTAATTTCTTTAATAGACTCTCGAAGTAACTACAGCATAAATCAAACATTACTGCTCATGGTTTTCATGTATACTAGTATTTGCTGTGGATGCAAAATTAATATTATCATCTTCTTACTAATTATAACATTAATTTGTCTATCACAAGTACATACATTTTTAAAATTTATCATCTACTCAAGACATTTAAGTGGATCCTTTCTTTAGACTTATAAAACAATAATATTTGCATAATAAGTAAAATATATATGTCCTTACTGCACATATTTCTATGTGATAAATATAATATGGAATTAATATCTGATAGTTGCATTAAACATGGATTAATGTGTAAATAATGGTAAATATAAAATGAATCATTATTCTTTATAAAATTGTTATCTATAAAAAGGTAAATATATAATATCTATGGTATAAAATGCTATAGCATTTTATATTTATCTTTTTATTTCTATAAAAATTTTATATATCTTTTTATGCTTATAAAAATATAAATATATATTTACCTTCTTCCATATGAAATTAAAATTATATCTTCGCATATCTCCATACTTGGCATAAAATAGGATTTTATTTATTCTAATTTTGACAAGGTATGACAATATATGACAGCTTATTTATACTTTTATTTGAAACTCAAGTTTCAAAAACATCCATTTTTTTCTCCCTTTGTGCTTGAAAACCTCATTCAGAATAACCTATAGAAGAAAATAATTTGAAATAAATAATTATAAATGTTTAAAATTTCATTAACAAATAACATTTGTATCCTTTATAAACTTGGTTTTCTTCTACTCAATGTAAAAAAATCAAACATCCCTTGCAATAGTTCTTTCTAAAAGATCCTTTTTATTCTGTCCTATATTTGGGAAAATATGTAAGAAAATAATTCAGTCAATACAGGTAATATACCAAAACTGTCAAGCAAGATGTAGAGAATAAAAATGATTATACATTTTAGTAAAATATAGTATTATATACCAATATCTCTTTCATTATTTTTCAGTATATGTGTATTCATCTTTATGATTCAGAAATTAGTATTCATTGAGCTATAATTGCTCACATACAGTAATAAGCTGAGGTGGAAAATTGATAATCATCATGGTAATTATATCAATTAAATTGGATACCTCAGTATTCTCTCTTGATTAAAATTAAATACATCTGAATTATTCAATTGATTGTCAGCATTAATAAAGTTATTGGTTCTGACAACATAACTCAAAATATCCTATATGATATGTGGACATACTCTATTTTCCTCCATGAAAACACCCTATTCTATTTTCTGATATGATGTGAGGTACAAACCATGATCAACATGTGCTTGAACATTGCAAAACTGAGCTCACAATATTTTTTGACATATGAGTGATAGGTAATGCCTAACACCAACTATCTTTTCAGCTGCAACCTGCCATCCAGCTTGTCAAATGGCTCGATCAAAAAATCAGTCTGATGTGCTCATCCCTTCATGGAGTGGAGAGAAACATCTCAAGTCACAAAGTTTTGTAATACCTTCTGGTAATTTACGTAAAATCTCTTTCATACTATATTTTCTTCTCATAGTCATCTAAGACAATGACAGATTCAGATGAGCCTCATTTTTGATTGGCATAAGACTTCTTTCACAATTTTTTTACTTATTAGCATGCCTATTATATTATCTTACAAATGACACTAAATTATCAGAGGGCCCTATTTATTATTGAGCCTAATTGTCTAGTAGGTCTATTTAGTTTTAATATTCATGTTTAAGAAATTATATATATATATGTATATATTCACACACATATATATGTGTTTAGTGTGTGTGTGTTTGTGTATAGTTTCTTGTTTATTTTAGCTCCTGAGACAACTCTGTAAACATAAATGTAAAAGTCTCCAAATCGAAAGAATGAGATTTTCAATGGGCTGTGTTAGTTGAGACGACTATTTCACCAAATACTGCAATGTGTAAATAGCTTACTTTTTCAGGAACTTCACAAACAGTAATGTATTTCCCCGCCACTTACTTTTTTACTTCATCTTCTTAGACAGCCAGCAAGTAGAGTAAAATATCAATGAGTGCTATGCTTTGTTGATGTTATATGATAAAACTTATGAACTGGAAAGGAGTATATATTAATTTTGGTTACATTAACAGGGACTTTAAAAGTTAGAAGAGCATGGTATTTATGTAACAAACTGAATCAAAACCGAGTATTTTCAATTAAATTATTGAATTAGATGAGTAAAGAATTAAATATAATATGTTCAAAATTTCTCTAATCCATTTACAGACATTAAATCAGAATAGTGGTTGTAAATTTTGTCATACTTATTGAACTTGTTAAAAGTATTTAAAATAGTTTTTAACCCCATTCCTCAGAGATTTGATTTCCATAATTTTGTTATTCATCAATTCTTTTTCTTTGATTCCAAGTGCATGTGTAAGTATATTCTTCCACCTCCTTTAAGTTATGTGAGACCATAAAACAGGTTCTAACGAAGCAGATAGGAACAACTATGATAATATGGGACACAATATTGATATGGTTTGGCTGTGTCCCTGCCCGAATCTCATCTTGAATTGTAGCTCCCATAACTCCCACTTGTTGTGGGAGGGACCTGGTGGGAGATAATTGAATCATGGAGGGGTTCCCTCATACTGCTCTCATGCTAGTGAGTAAGTCTCATGAGATCTGATGGTTTTATAAGGGAAAACTCCTTTCATTTCATTCTCATTCGCTCTTGTGTGCTGCTATGTAAGATGTGCCCTTTGCCTTTTGCCATGATTATGAGGCCTCCTCAGCCACGTGGAACTGTGAGTCCATTAAACCTCTTTTTATTTACAAATTATCCAGTCTCCAGTAGGTCTTTATCAGCAGCATGAAAACATGCTAATACAAGCATTTAGTTAGAGTGCTCTGTTCTCCCCGCACATTCAGTTGAAGCAATATGACCATATTAACCAGAAGATGAGTAAAAATAATTTTTCTATTTTCAAGCAACTCTGGTGTGGACATTGTGTGCCCAATCTGTTGAAAAACCTGTCTGTCCTGATAGCATGCTAGCTGTGGGATTGGACTAAATTCACCATTTTTTAAAGTCTCTACAGTTGTACATTATGCAGGTGGCCAGTGATTACCCTTTAGTAAACGTAAAATTTTTCTACTACAACACATAATTGTAGTAGGCGGTTGTTAACATGGAATTTGAAAACCATGATGGGTTAATAGGTGCAGCAAACCACCATGGCACACGTTTACCTGTGTAACAAACTTGCACATACTGCACATGTACTCTGGGGCTTAAAAAAAAAAGCATAAAAAAATTTGTAAAAAAGATTTGAAAAATATAACTTGAAATATCATTTTACATTTATGTATTAATTTAATTTAAGAAAAATTGCTCAAGATGGTTAGTTCTGTTTTACTTTGTCTCAAGAACAGAATGGTCTCCCTACTTTTTAATATTCCTATTAATAAGCAGAACAGAAATTAACCTATGCTTATTTCCTAGTGAGCACACTAATTCATGTATTGACTTGTTCAATCAAACCTTCAACATGTTTTTAAATCACCAAGTGTGAAACAAACTCTGTTATAATATGGAGAAATAATAAAGAACAGAGACATTCACATTGAAAGATTGATTTCAGGTTCAGAGGTGGATTAAATCCCTTTTACATGTTTGTTCTAAAATATCGTACTCTTTAAGAATGAATGGTCTAGAACAATTAGATGCTTTTTAACTTCATTTGATAATTGGGACCAAAGATTTAGTGTCATGGCCTGGAACAAAGTATCTCCTCTCTTTTTAGCGGTTCCTATTTCCATTGTTTTTGAATACATGTTAGTGACCTGAAAGAGAATATCGAATTCCCTCAGTGTGTTCTACATTTCTAGGAAAAGTTTATACCTCTACAGTTGGTAAAATATTAAGATGAGATTTGTTCTTATTTTTCTGAAAAAAAAAAAAAAAAGCTTTTTGAGAGACTTGAAAAGTAGAAAATGTAGCCAGGTACTATATATTAGCCTTTGTTTATCCATGAAGTTTTTTAAACAGTTTGGAATGAGCCAGATACGATTCCTTTTTAAATATAGGAAATTCTACATTCTCCAGCATTTTTTACTTCTAATTATTTGCTCTGTAGCTCTTTATAAATCTCATCAGTGAGAAAGGAGAGCTTTGATAAACTGTTTATCTACATATGGCATCTGGTTCTCTTATTGTCTATCTTTCAGGCATATCAAATCACCATAAAGACATACAGGAGAAGCATATGATACAGGTTTCAATGCAGAGAATTTAACAAAATTCCTTTATACTATATTGCCATCCTTTTACTAAATAATAAGTACCTGAAATTTCTTACTTTTCTTTTCTCTGTACCTCACTAACACAGAAACATAATTCTATGAGATGCTTTTCTGCTCTCTCAGAGAAACTGACTAGTTCAATAATTACCATGGAGGCATTTGTTAGCTGTCACCCTGCTTTATCTTAGAGCTCCGTTAAATGCTTCATTTTATCCCCTAAAGGATGTTTAATTTCATAACCCACAAATGAAAATTTATTTTATCTTAAAGATTTGATAGGGATGTATGGAGATACATTTAATCATTCAGCATATATTTATTGAACCTTCCTCAATGACCATAGTAAAGTCACCATAGCCGTGGAAAAAAATAAAAGCAAAGTAAAACAGATCACAGTGGGTTGTGAAATTTGATATAGAATTGTCAGGAAAGTCCCCCTTAATATTTCACCAGGGAGCTGAAGGAAATAACAAGCAAGCCATATGGATATCTGAAATGTAAGGTACAGCTGCTGCAATGGACTTAAGTTTTGAGTATACATGGAATATTCACAGAATTGTGATAATTCTGGCATGGCTAGAGCAGAGTGAGCTGTTCTGATGAATGATAGGAAATGAAATCAGAAAAGTAGTCAAGGGTAAACTCATTTAACAC
Source organism: Chiropotes sagulatus (assembly GCA_963574175.1). Classification (NCBI taxonomy): domain Eukaryota; kingdom Metazoa; phylum Chordata; class Mammalia; order Primates; family Pitheciidae; genus Chiropotes; species Chiropotes sagulatus. The sequence goes on from CAUYNN010079358.1 coordinate 16,972, forward strand.
TTTAGAATCTATTAAGCATCTTAAATTTTACCGAAAGAAGGAAAGCCATTTGAAGAGTAAAGGAAGGATGCTAAACAGAGTAATAAAATTCCCTATAAGATAGCCCTGATCTTTTTATAAGGTTTTCTGCTTGTTTTTGTATTTTTTTTTATTTTAAATGTGCGCCATTTCTTCTCCAGATTTTATCCCACAGAGACTCTACAAATCCTTTTATTGTCCCAAGAATTTCCATGCTGTTTTAGCTTATATGTTTCTATCAACACAATAAAAGCCTAGAACAGTGAAGATGCAATTATTTTGCTTTTAAAGGTTAACTTTTAATTGTTTCACTGAACATCCCCCCTTCTTCCAAGTATTTGTATCACATTATTTACTTTATAAAACAAAGCAAGACAAACTATTTAAAACTGGTGCCTTTCTGTAGGTGGAGGGGAGTATTTTGTGATCCAAAGAATAAGATCCTTTCTATATTTTTATGCTTCTCCCTGCCCCATGTTCTAAAGAAACTTTTCTTAACTTTCTTTTAGCTTAATGGTTCTATTGGGCTTCTTATGTCTTTTTTTTTTTCTTAGCCATTTTATAACTTCTGGAAGTAATGAAATGATAATTGAACTACTAGCAGTACTTAGTCAATACTTTAGTTTTGGGACTGCCAAAAATACTAAAGGTCAAAATTTAATTAAGTTTTATTGATTTGATTGATCTTAATCTACATCAGACAGAAAGGATTGACCTGTGAATATGTTTTAACACTTCTATGCCTTATTTTTTAGGTCTAAATTACACAGTGGAAGTGATTGGATGTATATTTCTGTTTATCTTCCAAAATATCATCAGCTGTCAGAATATTTGCTCAATAATAAAATGCTAGAATAACATTCCCTGAAATTTTGAGAGACAGAGTTTCATGAATAAATAGCAGCTAGTGTATTTATCTTGTCTGGAAGAGAAGTAACAGAAGCACTTTGTGTCAATCACTATGAAAATGTAATTTAATCCAATGAGACAAAAATCAATTTTCCTTTTTTGAAGTCTCAAAGTAGTTAAATATCACCTGTTCTGCTTAATTAGTTTTTGATATTTGTACAAACTCACCTTTAAACTTCATAACAATACAGCCTTTTGTTTGAGCTTTAGATTTCCATTCTCTGTCCTAATTACATTTGTTTTATCTGGCTAGAGAGAAAAAAGTGAAAGCTTTTTCCGAAGAGAGTAACCATGTTGTTTTAACAGAGGCGCATGGAATTTTCTGGGTCCAATGATCATAACAGCCTTCTGCTTCATTTTCAGCTGCTGTAGCCAGTAAGTGAAGATTTGTTTGAAATATCACAAATTTAACACAAACCCACCATGCATTTTGAAGAAGGTTAAGTGTATATTTGAAAGCTTTTTATCCTTTGATTTTGGTGTTTAGGAAAGCAGAAAGAAAAGAGGAGTTTTTGCAGTTGGCAACTATATTTGTGTAAGAAATTAAAAACTGATTTGAAATTGCCTGAAAGAATGGCAAATGTATAATAAATCAGGTAAAGTTTATAGGAGACAGGTTGAGTGGGCATAAATAATGTGCAGACATATCATATGGTCTGGTACTTCTAAAAAAAAAACCTACTCATTCAGGAAGAATGAAAAATAAGGCTCACAATTACTGCCAAAATTAGTTGGTATATCTCAGGAGAAAAATGCATCTGTGGTGAATATCAAGAAGTACAATGGAGAGCTCCTTCAAATAATATATTTCTTAATTCGTAGAATGCTGTCTGATGAGAGCCTTCAGCCATCAACACTTTCAGATGGCCTCAGTTGCCAAAAGACACCCTGCTCAAGGTCATGCCCTCATCAGGATGGCAAATAACTAATGATTAATTGAAGTTGGAGGAAGGAGAAAAGATGGAAAAAATGGGAAAAAGAGGCATTTATAAGGATTACTCATTCCTGTTCAGCCCAGGACAAGTTAGATGGACCATTTCTACTCCAGAGCTCTGAGGAGGGTTGGCCAAGGCAGTCATGCCTATCCTGTCTAGTTTTCTTTCTTCTTTCCTTTTTCCCCAGAGGTGTTGCTAGTAGGGTCTTAAACATCCTGACACTAAACAGTGACTCAGATTTGGCTCCCCTCAGAATATTGCCTAGTCAGCACTCAAGGACAGCACCATTGTCCGGGTGACAGAAAATCATTGGTTCTTGAAATAACATGTGCCTCTATTATAGAGATTTCTTTTCATATTGTCAGCCAGATGTCTTATAGACCACAGGTTATAGTAAAAAGAACTGATTGTCATAGTTGGATTCCATGAAGTACCATTTAACAGCACACATTGTCATTTTTGAAACTATATATTTTTTTTTACTTTTAAATGAATAAAAACTATCTTAGAGAGCAGTAGTTAGGATTATAAAATTAATTAAAGCTAGCCGGACTCTCGTTAGATAAATGGATAATTTAAGAGATGACACAAAGCATTATTGTTACAAAAATGAGCTTTTGTGTAAATCTGATGATGTTCAGGAAATAGCTTTGTCTCTTTATGGTAATGGGTTTTTGCCCAAATTTGTTAACCTCCCCAGTCTATTTCCTGATTAACTAGCTTCCTGGAAGTTCAGACAGCGGGAAGCACCTACAGGTGATGGGATGGACAGAGAAGGCAGAGGTGATTAAAAAAAAAAAATTATTGTTCTTGTTCTTAATTTGAAAACAAACAAACAAACAAACGCTTTTGCTCCCTCCTGTCAGCACAATTAGCCTTTTATGTCAGATTGTTACCGGGTTTCTTCTTGGATATTGTGGGTTCTTGGCCTCCAATCTCTTAAGGAATAAGCAGTGAGGCCACTGCCGCTGCACCGTATGCTCGTAAAGCCGATAGCGGACCCAAAACTGTGTTGCAGAAAGGTGTTTTTACTTAGGTAGAGAAAAGAGAAGGAAAAGAGAAGAAGAAAAAGGCTTCCACGAAGAGTGTGGAATGGGATTCCAGAAGGGAAATCCCAGAGGGAGCTCCCACCGTGTGGGAGGGGATTCCAGAAAGTTGGGAATCTAGCGTAGGTGAGGGAGCAGGGACTTTTTATCCTGGGAGAAACCTCTACCTTCTCCAAGACCCTGGACCAATGAAAGGAGTTGCTTAGAACTTCCACTGGAGTGATTGACTTTTAGTTTCTTCCTGCGCTCCGCGGAATTCAAACATAAACCATTGAATCTCCCGGATGGAAAGAGATGGGAGAGGGGCATGGCGCTGGGAAATTCTCGCTCTTAAAGGTACACCCCCTCATGAATCCGGAAAGAGAACACATTCCCTCAAGATGATTATTTTGCATAGCATTTCTAGCAGTGGTTGTGTCTTTTCTAGACTGCAGCTCCTTCTCCGCAGTCGTGGTTCTCAATAAGCTTCAGTAACCCTTCCCTTTCCTTTTCCCATTTAGCCCTTGGATAGTTTTGGCTTTCTGCTATTGCTAATTATTGATTACGTCACAATCTTTTGCTTGTTTCCTTAAGCCTATCTCTGTGGAAGGGATAACTTTGTTGCAATACTTTCATTTGTATCCTCTGGGGTGAATTCAGTTTCTTTTGGGACTTAGATCAATAGCATACTATCCCTTGTTTACATAGATAAATATTTGTTTGTTGACTCTTTAGGGTTATAGTATGTGAACTTTGAGTATAGTAATTAAACTAATATTGGTTTTTCTTCCATTCTTTGAGCCTAAAATGACACTTATACATACTACCTAATAAATATACTTTCGTTACATTTAATTATAGTGTATTTTTTCATTAGAATAATATAGGAGATATGTCATGGATATTCTAGCTCTCCACAACATATTTATGGCACTTGGTTCTCTCGAATTAATGCTTTTCTCTGAGAAAACTGGCATTGAGATACCCTGGGCATCCATTAATGGATAAAAGTGGAAGTAGAAACAAAAACAGACTATTTCTGATTGAAGGCTCCATTAATAAACATAGTCCAGCTTAGTTATATACTGTGTGCTACTGTACCCTATTGTTTCACATGCTTTAATTTTATGTTTCCTAAACTGTATTTTGAGCTCCTTCAATAGGATTTACACACACACGCACACACACACACACAAAGAATACATGTATACATACACACATACATATACACACATTTTCTATATCCTCTATAGGTCTTTATTCATAATTGTTGAAATGTATTTGTGACAAAAATATAATTGTCATCAAAAAGTAACTGTCCAAAAGAGATAAACTGACTTTTCTTCTACATTCTTATCCATTTTCAATTAATCATGTATTTTATAGATGATATATTTGGCTTGCTATGTCACAGAGGAAAAAACATTCTCAAATTTCCTCTTGTGTATAACAACTACTAAGGATGGAAAATTCATTCATACTATCCTTTTGCATAGAATCTGAGTCCCAGGGTATCCTAAATTTGGTCATAACACTCTTGTTTGAGGAACAATGAAGTATGGGTATGGTAGTAGTGGTTGGAGAGACATTAATGTTCTTCCCACACTGTCCTGGTTTTTTCATTTAAAGTGTGAAAATAAAAGAAGAGTGGGATAAGGGAAAATTCTTGAAGAGATGAAAACATAAATTAAAATGAGAAAACAGACACATTAGACACAGAGAAAAATGTTATCTGTATTATTTCATATGCTGTCATAGTGCATTTCTCTAATATTTAGCAACAAGCCAGTATATCCCTGACTTTCAAGAAATGAGGTTGCATATTACTGCTTTCATGAGTAATAGATAACAGATACGGGTGCCATAATTTTTAACTACTTGAACAGAACCTGTGAATAAAATGAAGAAACACAATCAGCAAAATTACTTGAACAAAATTTCTATCTGTGCTTTTCAGACACCTTTACAGTCATGTTGTAAGATTATTTTATTTTCTTAAAATCCATTATTTTCTATTATTTTCACTCAATGATAATAGAAAGAAAAAAATTTATTTTCCAACTGATTAGTAATTCAAACACATAACCCTAGCCTGTCTTTTTAATGCATCTTATGAAGGCTCAATAAATATTGATTAAAAGCCAGCAGTTATGATGATCTTTTTCATGTAGAAAATATGCAATTACTTTTAAAATTATAAGTGTTAAATTCCAGTTCTACATAACAGAAATGTACAAATCAGCATGTGACCACATTATCAGAATTAGAATGGATCAGAAAATGACACTCAATAATTTCAATCAGATCCTGTTTCCTTTTCTGTTACATTATTCCATAAAAACCTATCCAGGCAGAATCTTCTGAAGTCTGCATACAAAACCAAGTATGAACTAGATGAAACCATGAAGATAGTTAAGAATTTTATGACATATAAAAAAGATTGTTTTTATGTGAAAAAACATTGAAGGCTTTCTTTTGCACAACTTCAGGCTATACTATATTTCCACCTGTAAATATAGATTATGAATCTGTTCAGATGGAAGCCTGCAGGAAGGGCATAGAAAATATACATATCTATATATAGTGTGTGTGTGCCACATATATATATATATATGACATATACATATATGACATGTATGTCATATATATGTGTGTATATATATGTGTGTATATATATATGAAACTATGTTTAGTTAATATAAAATAGTTGGAATTAACAATTACTATTATATTATGTGCTTTAAAATTATTTGTGAAGGATGTGATTGCTGATTTTGTCTGTCAGCTTGCTAGGCCATAATTCCCAGATACCTGGTTGAACATTATTCTTGATGTAGTCTTTGAGTAAAGCAGATTGCCCTGCATAATGTTGGTGCACTTGATCAGTTGAGGCCTTCAGAGAATAAAGACTAAAACCACCCAAGGAAGAGGAAATATTGTCAGTAGGTTGCCTTCAGACTTCAACTACAGCATCGATTATTCTCAGGGTCCCCAGGCTGCTGGCCTAACCTGAAGAATTTGGACTTCTTCGCAATAATTGAGACAATCCTTCATAATAAATCTATTTGTATCTCCACGTGTTCTGTTTTTTCTATTTTTTTGGAAGAACCCTGACTAATGCATTAGGTTTACTTTATGTCAGGTTATGGATATTACTGCTTGCCTGTTATCAACTTGACACCTCTTATATCCTCTTTCACCTTCTTCTCTGTTTCATAATAGTGATGTCTGAAATTATTTCTCAGAATGTCCATTAACATATAGATCTGTGTTATCAGTTTTCTATGAGGGAAACTAGCACGAAATCTGCAAGACAGAACTGAAGAACCATGATTCTCTGGAGATCATTGGGTGCAGATGCTTAAGAAGTCTGCAAGCAAGATTTTCACAGCTACTCTTAGGGAATGTTCTTGGGAATCACCCAGTTTTGATTTGTCAGTTGTGCACAGTGATGGAGACACACTAATCTCTGAGAGATTCTCCAGTTTCTGGGGTAGAACCTGTAAATAACATGCTTCTAACAATGACTTTTGGAACATTTTCTTAATCAACTTTCCAAAAGATGTGTAAGTCTCTACTCCCTGTATTAAAACCCCCTGAGTACAGAATGGTTTAGTTTTCCTGACACCACTCTAAGTGATACACTAGGCTAGGCACTGAAGATACAAAGATTAATTTTAAAAATGATTCTTGCCTGGAAGTCTTAACATATTCCTATACTTCATGTTAAGATATATAATTTAAAATAACCTAAGCATCATTTAACATATTTTAATATATTTATTAAGTAATGGGGTATAGTAGCTAAATTCACACAGTACCTAAAGTTAGACTACAGTTCCACCTCATAGCTTGGTGACTTTGAGAAAGTCACTTTATCTTTCTGGGCCTCAGTATTGTTGTTTAGGTGCTTTATTTATTTAGTAAATGGTAATACTAAGCTAATATATATGAGCTATATAGAAGAATTCCCAGCACATTGAATTTACTATATACATATTAATTATTACATTGTTATTTTTATTATCATTATTGCAGCTTACTATCGTTCAGGTGAACTAGTATCTCTTCCATTAAGTTTTATTAATTGAGGGCTGGTTTTCATTTTAAAGAACACTTATTTTAATAACAAAATAGTATATCATGAATTCATAATATTGAATATAAAAATGATATAGTAAATCTTATAAATAGTAAATAATTTTGTAGATAAATAATTTTTAAATAGCATTGATACAAGTAGTCAATTATATTTTAATTGGGTCTATAAGAGAAATATGCACTACATTAAAAGATATAACTCATCAAGTAAGTGTCACTGAAATGTTAACATAACTTTATTAAAATATAACAAGTAAGAAATTTGCATCAGATTTCAAATCTGATTAATACAGGATATCTAATTACAGATTGTATTAACTTCTGCTGAGTGAAATATTAACTCTAATATAACTAGTGTCTTATCAACTTTTTCTCACCAAATAAATCATATGTACAGACTTTTAAAATTTTGTGTTGTGTTACAGACATTTGCTGTGTAATTTCATGTGTCACATCATGAATTCTATGTAAAACCTCAGGGGAATCTCTGCAACTTGTTAAAAGTCTTTATAAGAGATTGCCTGGGTCTTTGGCCCTGTAGAAATTGGAGGCAACAGCCTGAGGGTGTCTCTTGTTGAGTTCAGCAGAGAAAATCTTTACCTGGATGGACTCACCTCAGAGGAGTGACCTGAGGGTGAGCATTGACAAGAAATCTCAGCACAGCAGTGGTCAGAAAAGAGATGAAGTTCTAAAAATAAAAGCAATTGAGGTCAGTGGTTACCCAGCCAGAAACCAAGTTCGCTCTCTGAGTTCATATTAGACTTACTTTGGGAATTCCTAGTTATGCATTGAGGATTATCAGTGGACATTAATATTAGAGCTCTCAACTGGCATATTCAAACACTGGTATCATTGCATCTTAGTTTCTTCTAAGCATTGGACAAAACTTTGAACATTTTATTTAAGTATTATTCTAATCTGGTTGCCAAATATATGAGAATTACAAAATAAATTTTGATATCTTCTTGGTAAACTCCCAAATTTTTTCAAGTATAGAGAATTTATGAATATAATGAAATATTTGTAATGATATAGGGACACAAAATCAAATGGGGCACTCTAACTTTTTATTTTACTAGTAACTTTCTAAGATGTCTGTCAAATACTGTACATACAGTGAGTACTCAGTTAATAATAGATATTCCCTTCATGACACTCTTTTAGACCAAGAAACCTATCATATTCATTCATTTAGTAAATGTTATGTTCTATTTTTGAAAAGAGTGGTAAGTGATTAACTGTGACATATGTGAATTATAGAGTATTATGGATTTATGAAGTATCACTATTTTGGAATTTATTGTACAAGTCATTTAAGATATGTGCAATCAATTTTCTGCTACATTATGCTTAGCTTCTCAGATTCTTTTACTTAAATTTGTTCTTTGTATCAGAAGTGAGTTTTTTTTAACCCTCCCTTCAGTCAATTAAAACCATGATTATCCTTATTTTCATGCTTATCTAAGCAATGTATATTTCATTTTTACCTAATAAGTAGTGAAGTTGTATTAAATAATTTCTTGTGTGAGATCTGGTGGTCTGAAATGAAGAAGGAACTATTTTGTGGTCAACACATGTTGTTACTTATCAACTGACTCACCTCCTGGGTCTGAGACAGCAGCCAGGCCTGCAACTGCTCCACCATCCCTAGATCCTCCTTCATTTTTTCCAACTTCTGGGACAGGTATTTAGCCTCACAAGGAGGAAGTCTAGCTTCTCTCATGGGACATCCATGTGTCATCAAGAGGTAGCAAAAAACGGACATGGGTTTCAGTCTGTTCTTAGGGGTTCCTGTTTGTCTTTGTTTTTTTCCAACTTTACATACATCTCTTCCTTACTACTTGCCACAGACTTCAAGGTTTAGAATCAAACATGGACACAGCAGGCTTACAGGGAATGCCTGACCAGCTCCTGCAGTTGTAAAATGTCAAGTCCTTGTGACAGATCCCACATTTTATCAGTATATAAATTCCAGTGGTTTTGCTCCTCTTTTTGAATCCCAATACAGTGGATCTGAACATAAATTCTTAAAATATTACATAAAGATTGTGATAAAACATTTATCTGTGAGTAATTCCAATTTAAATAATTTGAATTAGTGTAACTACAATTAAATATATTGGAATACATTTCCTTGACAATATATTAGAATTTATAGATAAATTAATGTTAAAGACTACTATAGGGAGAGAGTCAGATATCACAAGTAAAACTTCATGGAAATAAGTTTTCTTTAAATTGTCTTGTTTTGTGGTCTATTCACAATATGTTTAAGATCTCAAATTTAATATTAAGTGTGTAATTTGACTTTGAGTTATGTAGGAGATATAAAATGTCTGTAAATTTCTTTCAGTTACAGGTGCATTTTTTTTTTACTGAGAGCTTTGAAAACATAATTATAGCACTGAGCCAAAGCGTAGAAGTGATATTATAAGTTTGTTTTTAAGAAAGATATATTAGTTAAATTAAGCCAAAAGTTGTAATCACAAAGATATCCCATAAATTTTATTTTAACATCCTCACAAAACATTAAACTTTCCACAAATTTTAAAATGTTGTTGAAAATCTATGTGAGAAACCTAAAGAAAATCAGGTTCCTCTTGTACACCCACTTTAGTGAATGCAACTGATTTATAATCAGTAGGGGGGGCTACATCTGAGGATTTGAAGAATCCATCAACCGAGCAGAGAAATTTTAGAGAATAAAATAGCTATAGAAACAAGTTTCATGAACTAAAACTAATCATTTCTCTTGTAATTCTAGATTAAAAGGTGAAAACTTCAGTCTTCAAATGATAATTAGAAAATGTGGGAGGAAAATGTCCTTGCTAGGTTGTGATAGTGGTAATTTCTGAAAGAAGGAAAATAATTTTGCATGTATTCAGAATTTGCATCAGAATTATGTAGTAACAAGGAGATTGTACTATAAAACCAAAAGAAGAATTGGGACTAAGTGTGTTACCAGTGAAAGGTGTCCAACTTATCAGCAGCAAATCTATATGGGTTTGCAGCAACCTCAATTCTTACCTCCTCAGAAGAAAGTATTTGACTGAGGGGCATGAGGCAGAAAAAGAAACTGAGGCATGTTTCAGAACAGGAGTGGAAGTTTATTTAAAAAGCGTTTATAACAGGAAAGAAATGAAAGTACACTTGGAAGTGACTCAAGCAGGCCACTTGGAGGATAAGAGAGGCCTATTCACAATATGTTTATCCAATCACTGGGCCATGATTCTAGGACTTCATAGGCTGGCTCACTTCTGATGTCTTGTTTGCCTTTCCCATGATTCTTCCCTTAGGGTGGGCTGCCCGAATGCGTGGTGCCCTCCTTCCCTTGGGAATTGAGCACAAGCAGTATGTTTAGGAAATTGTAGGCATGCCCACCTGAGTCTTTCCTACCTTTTCCAGTGGTGTGTCCCTGGAAGGTCATGGTCTGGCTTTTTGTCTCTTAATGTGTATGCCCAGGAAGTTGCTTCTCCTTGGTGTCTGCATTCAATTAGCACTTTAGTGCTACAGGTGTGGACCTTCAGGAAATGGCTTTTTCCTAGCACACTGGCTGCCAATTTGTCACTTTTAGAGAGGCAATGTGATAATTGTGAAACCATCACCTGACATTCTTAGTGGGCGGAGGAGAGCCCTCTCCTGTCCCATTTATGCCTGTCTAACTACCTGTAACAAGTTTAGTAATATCAGTATAAATACCACTTCAGAGGAGGAGCAAGATGGTGGAAAAGAAGGCTCCAAGGATTATTGACTCCTGCAAAAACACCAATTTAACAACTATCTACAGAGAAAAAAAAAAAAAAAAAGCCTTTATAAAAACTAAAAATTAAATTCTCATAGTACCTCATTTTTATCTTCATATCACTGAAAGAGGCACTGAAGAGATAAATAGAACAATTCAGAATTGCCAATACCAGCCTCCCTCACTCCTGGCAGCCAGAGCATGGTGCAGATAATGTCTGGGGGTGCTGAGGAAGGGAAAGCACAGCAATTGTGAGGCACTAAACTCAGTGCTGTTGTGTTACAGTAGAAAGAAAAACTGACCCAAACTCAGCTAACATCTCCCTTTGGAGGGAGCACTTAAATCAGCCCTATCCCAGGGGACTAGCCAATCTGAATGGCCAGAACTTGAGTTCCTGCAAACTTCCTTACCATGAGCAAAAGTGCTCTGTGTCTCTCTAAATGACCTTGAAAGTGCTCTTTGTCTCCAAATGAACTTGAAAAGCAGGCTGGGCATGGTGGCTCAAGCCTGTAATCTCAGCACTTTGTGAGGTCGAGGCAAGTGGATCACGAGGTCAAGAGATCACGACCATTCTGGCCAACATGGTGAAACCCTGTCTCTACTAAAAATACAAAAAATTAGCTGGGCATGGTGGTGTGTGCCTGTAGTCCCAGCTACTCAGGGGGCTGAGGCAGGAGAATTACTTGAACCCGGGAGGCGGAGGTTGCAGTGAGCCAAGAGATTGAGCCACTGCACTCCAGCCTGGCGCCTGGTGACAGAGTGAGACTGTCTCAAAAAAAAAGAAAAGCAGTATAGGTCATGAGGACAGCAACACTTAGGCCACTCATAGTGCTGAACTAGGCCCAGAGACAGTGGGCTGAGAAGGCACGTGACATACTGAGACACAATTTGGTGCAGCCAAGGGAATGCTGGCTTCACCCCTCCCTTAACACCAGGCTGCACAGCTCCTGGCTTCAAAAGACACCCCTTCCTTCTGCTTGAGGAGAGGAGAGGGAAAATAGGGAGAACTTTGACTAACATCTTGAATACCAGCTAAGCCATAGCAGGATAGGGCACCAGTCAGAGTCATGAGGCCCTGGTTCCAGGCCCTAGCTCCCAGATGACATTTCAAGACACATCCTTGGGCCAGATGGGAACCTGCTGCCTTGAAGGAAAGAACCTAGTCCTAACCTTTGGGCCCTGAATAATCTGTAGTGGCACCCAGTTACTAGATCTAGGGCGTTGGGTGAGCCTCTGAGACTTGCTGGCTTCAGGTGAGACTCAGCACCAAGTGAGCTCTTGCTTTGAGGACTTGACCCTGGAATGGCATTTCTGGACCTTCCCTGAAAAAGGAGGAAGCCCATTGCCATGAACAGTGAGTCCCAGGGCAAGCAGCATTCACCACAAGACAATTTAAGAGTGTGTGGGCCTTAAGGGAACAGAGCAGGTAGTCTGGCAGTGTTCCTAGTGGCCTGGGTGGTGATAGCTATGGAGCGATGCTCCTCTGCCTTTGGAAAGGGGAAGAAAGAGTCGTAAATCCTGTGGCTTGAGTTCCAGCTCAACTACAGTAGAATAGAACATCAGGTAGATTTCTAAGGTTTTTGACTCAAGTCCCAGACTCTCTGAAGGTACCTCTGAACCCACTCAAGGGCTGGGGGCCTTACTGTCCTGAATGGAAGGGCACAGGCCTGGCTGGCTTTGCCATTTACTAATTGTAGAGCTCCAGGGCCTTGAATGAACATAGGCAGTAGCCAGGAAGTAGACATAATAGGCCTTGGGCAAGACCCGCTGCTTTGCTCACTTCAGGTCTGACCCAGTGCAGTCATAGTGGTGGTGGCCACAGGGAGGAATGCTTTGTAACCCCACCCCCAGTTTTGGGAGGCTCAGAACAGAGAGAGACTTTGTGTGTTTGGGAACAAGTAGGGAAAGAGAACAAGAGTCTCTGCCTGGTAATCCAGAGAATTCTCCCAAAGCTTGTCCAAGACCATCAAGGTAGTACCTTCACAAGTCTACAAGGGTCACATTCGTTACTGGGCTTGGGGAACCCCCAGCTTAGATCAATCCCTAAATCTTTTCAAATGTCTGGGAAGCCTTCACATGAAGACAGCTACCTATGAGTCCAGACAGTGAAGATGGCAATAAATACCTAACTCTTCAGTGACAAGACACTGAAGAACATCTACTAGCATCAACACTATCCAGGAAAACATAACCTCAACAAGCAAACAAAATAAGGTACCAGGAACCAATTCTGGAGAAACAGAGATATGTGACCTTTCAGATAGAGAATTCAAACTAGCTGTGTTAAGGAAACTCAGAAAAATTCAAGATAAGGAGAAGGAATTCAAAATTCTATCAAATAAATTTAACAGCATGGTTTAAATAATTCAGAAGAATCAAGCAGAAATTCTGGAGCTGAAAAACGCAATTGGCATGCTAATGAATTCATTAGAGTCCATTAATAGCAGAATTTATCAAGCTGTAGAAAGAGTGAGACTGAAGACAGGTTATTTGAAAACAAACATTCAGAAGAGAGAGAAGAAAAATAAAAAGCAATTAAACACACCTGCAGGATATACAAAATTGCCTCAAAATTCAAGTTAAGAGTCATTGGTCTTAAAGAGGCATAAAAGAGAGAAATAGGGGTACAAAGTTTATTCAAAGAGATAATAAGAGAGAACTTCTCAAACCCAGAAAAATATATCAATATAAACACAACTTTAGTCCTAAATGTGTCTCTTTGGTACATCTGGGAAAGAGTAGCTTCAATTTTCCTTCAGTGCCATAAAATTTCAATTCTGTTTATTTACCTTTGCCCTCAGACATCATTTTATATACTTTATTCTCTATAAAAAATATAAAGAATATTCTATTAGTCACTTTCATTTGTTATTTCAACTCTCTTCTTTTCCTCATTAGGACTAAGAAAACAAAAAGATAAGGTTCCTATGATAAAAGAAACAGTGTGGTAATCCTCAAAAGAGACAGATGGATAATCATGTTTTTGGCAATACATTCCTACCCTTAGATAATTGTGAGTAAAAGCCATTGTATCTTGTCAAAGGATTTTTCAGACACTGAAGATATGCCGCTAAGAGGCTCTGAATTCCTAACGCAGAGGAACTCTATGAATAAAGCCAACATCATGTACCACAATTGGATAGAAAGAATGTACTTATGAATAAAAGTTTTTAAGTAAATAAAAATAAGAGAAAAAACATGATTATTGCAAGGATAATATGTTGGAACAAAATACAAACTTAAACTTTTTAAGTGTAATATAGTAGTCAAAGTGAAAAGCCTACTAAATGTTTCAGTATCCTACAGAAACAAGCTATTTCAAGTAACGATCAATCTTTAGTCTTGGCAATTATTCCTGTCTCAAAAGGATAAGAAGTTCTAACACTGCCAACACTTACACTAGTATCAAATTGTTCCCTTTTAAATTATTTTTATCACTAGATGACAACTTTGTCACAGTAGGGGTACTCAAAAAATTCTCACTTGAACTCTAGCCTGGGTGACAGGATCAGACCCTGTTTAAAAAAAAAAAAAAAAAGTTCTCACTTGACACTTAAAGCATAATATTAGTGCTTAAACATTTATCTTATATTCTCGACTTTGTTGTGTTCTGGACTATTTTCAATGAGTTACACACTTGCTCAAATGTGTAATTAAAATTTTACTGATTTTTTAAAAAATATTACTGAATAAAAAGGTAAACATTAGGGTTTAAAGCGAGTGAAGAATTTCAACAGATTTGTTTTAGCACAGATCTGTTGAAATTCTTCACTCACTGAGGCTTATTTCCATATGGATGTACATAGAGTTGCTTCAGTGAATCATGACAATCACTCTTTTGGTCTCTGCATGTTGCTTTACATTAATAATAATACAAATATAAAAATATCTGTGACTACATCTGAAACCAAGTCTGCATTTAGTGAAGTACTATTAACTTTTCAGTTTCTATATATGCTGTTAATAAAGTCATTTGAGAAAACAGATAGGCACCTTCAGGTGATCTTCTCTGTTTTATTAGACAATATACAATTGTCTTTCTCTTTCTCTTCTATTACCTCTTATTTTAGCCTTTAATCCTTTGTTGGAAAGTTATAGATATGCTAAGTGGAGTGTAACAGATGAATTTTATAATCTGAAAACCTACTAACTATCAGGTAATAAGCAATGACTCTTGTTAGTTTTATTGACTATCAAAGGCACATTTTACAGCCTGTATTTCTGCATAAGCTTTATTTTCAAGTTAAAGTTTGAGGTGCTAAGTCACATATCATATATCTTGAGATTGTTACTGTAAAGCCATGTGTTACATAGGTTTGCAAATATATATATATATACATATATATATTCTTACAACCTGCCTCCTCTGCCCTGCACTGTCACTCTTCTCTGATGAAATTTTCTTTAAAGAAGTTCTCATTCGCAATACAATTTATTACATAGAGTTATGTGCAGCCTATCCACACATCTTAATAATTTTAATAATTTGAGAGAACATGGCACATTATGCAAAGGTCTTAGCATGGGGAATTTAGCAGAATTTGCTATTTACTCTTTTGTGTCCATAATCTGTCAAAGCCTGATTTCTCACAGGTAAAGATAGGGTTGTAGTGAAGGTTGGGGTAGAGAAAGTACAACATATATTTCAAACAGTGACTGACACATAACAGATGCTTAATAAACATAATTATACTCCACACATACTTATATGTTCACATCCTCAATGTGTTACCCAAACTTCACTATTTCAAAAAAAGAAGGATCTGTTTTTAATACAAATCTTTACCTTGTATACTCTTTTCAAAATATGTGCCTGCTCTCCATATCTTTATAAAAATTATAAACTGCCTGATTTAAATGCAATACACTCTAAAAAATATTTTTAAATTATCAGTAAATGTTTGATTCTTTTACATATGGTGATAGTAGTATTCACGTGGAATTTATTTAATGCCCTTTTCCTCAAAATTACGAAGACAAGCTATCTGGCTCTTCCTTTTCAATTGAAGTCTGAGATTTATTTTCAAGCAATTATTGCTTCATTGCATATAAGATGTATTGCAGCTCTAATTACATGACATTATTTTTGAGACTTGAAAGTCAGCATTTTAAAAATTATATTTGTAATTTCTGGTGAATATTATAGTTACTGCAGTAATGTTGAGTGGATTCATGTCCCTGTGTTTAAAATGAAGACATACCAGTAGCACTGATGTACCTTAATTTTACAAATTTTTTTTCCATAATGATTCATCACTACAACAGTCATTTCCATCAGTCTGTTGCCACATGGGATTTTCTAAAAAGGATTGTAAAAAAGTTTATAGTCATTAAACTGAATTTGCTCTAAAATCCATGACACTCCTGTGTGGAAAATTAGTATACCGTATAGGACTGGTAAAGGTGGTATATGTTTACAAGACTATGGGAGTGAAAGAGGGAGTGTGAAGGTAGAGTAAAATTGGAAAGATTGTTATCAATACTAACTTCTGTTGTTGACAAAGGAATTCATAATTCAACTAAAGGTATTTCAAAGGGCCAAGCAGGATTACATTTTTTGAAAATAACTTTAATCTATGTCCGTTTTTTAAATTAGTGCAATTGAATTTCAAATGTTATCAGTTTACTAGTAATCTAAGGTGAAATGCAAATTTCAAAGTTTCAGAAAAGATTACAAAATGTCAAAGATTTTTATACATAGTTTTATCTATTTCCTGAAATATATATCATTTAATAGATATCATTTAATATATATTAATCCATTTATTGTTCTATTCAAAAATATTATTTACTATAGTCTCTTAAATATTAAATTAAGTTTGGTTCAAATAAAAATAAGACAACACCTAATTGTTAAACATTCACATCACTATATTAAATAGTCATTTCAAAATCTATAAATAGATGCATTTTGTTATACCCATGGGCATATCTTTAAAATACCACATAATTTACCAAAAAGTATTCTATCCTTCTAAAAGGTATATACTTGCAATGTGCATTTGCTTATTTACTAAGAAAAAGCTTATGATACCTCATTGATTAAAATTTATATAATTACTTTCATGCTATTTCAACAGAATTTGGAAATTCAGCTCACTTCCAAAGACAGTTTTACTTTGTAGGCCTGAAACTAATTCTTTTAAATGAGTTGGACTAAAATTATGCAAAGAAAAAGCATTTTTAAAAGAGCCTTTTTATAAAATATAAGAAGGAATAAAATACTCCTTAGGCACTCCGATAATTTCCAACTTTGACTTGTAAATTATCTTTAGATTCAAGTAATAACACTCTTGAAACATTACCACATTTCTAACAACTTTCTATGTAACAAGTGGCATATAAACTCTCTGGAAATGTGATAACAGTTAATGATAACCCTAAGAAAAATATTCCAGTATGTTGATAATTTGTGAAGCATTGTACACAGATATAATCTAGAATGACATATGTTTCCAATATGATTTTTGGAAGAATAAGTAACCACATATTTATCATTACCCCATATTATTTCCACTTTTTAGGGACAGATAACCTAAGTCTTTTCTTTTGTTCAAGAATTTGTTACACTAAGTTGAAACACTGAGATTAAAGTAAAAGTAACTGAGTTTAAAACTGTAACCAACATTGAGAACTGGCTGCAAAAAGAGCATTCCTAGCCTTCTTTACTAAAGTGACATTTATAAAATGTGAGGCATTATTGCTTGTCTCCTCTCCATATTCTAATTTTTTCTATAATCATATTAAAATTTTTCTAAGCAACATTTTTCCTATGTTTTGATTTGTTTAATTATATGATTACTAGAAACCGTCATTTATATTTATATTTATAGTATGTAATTGATAATAGTGAGATTAACATGTTATTGTTTTAAGCAAATACTATGCCCTAGGCATCATGCTCATTAGTTTACCTACCTGTAGATAAAGCTTTTATCTGCAGCCTTTATTTAGTAGATTCTGTTAGTATCCCTAGTTTACAAATTAAGAAAGTGAGATTTGAAGAAGTTAAGTAACTTGTCCAGCGTAGATAATTACTAATGCTAAATATTTAACTCCAAGTTCTTAAAGTCTTTACTTGGTACACTTCATAAAATAATTTTATTTATTCTTGAGTCAGTGAAATTGTATGACTTTTCATTTAAAATTTAATAAGCAACTTTAGCCATAAAGGATTAATATATAATACATTATCTCTAAATATTATATATTTATATATCAAATTAAATAATGAACATTCATATATCATAATATGAGTAACCATAATGAATAAATCCTTGTAGTAAAAATAAAACCTTTATGGATACTGTTCATAATTTTTCTTCTTTCCTCCTGATGTCACCTAAGAAGTAGAAACTTATACTCAATGCTGTTTCTTTTACTGCATGTATGTGCCTCTAAATAATATACACAGTTTTGCTTTGAATATTTTAAAAAAACCTCATAAGAATGATAGTTGTACTGTGTTTTATTTTTTCTTTTGCCAGGTGATTTACTGCTGCTGTTGATTTTGCTTGGCTTAATATATTTGTGACATTAATCTTTGTTATTTGTACTGTTCCAGTTCATTTATTTTCTTGTTTTAATAATATTCCATTATATAAACAAACCGTAATTCATTTGTCCTTACTCTTATTTGGAAATGTTTTGACCACAACATATGAGGAGGTTCTGAATATTTGCGTCCAGCTCTCCTCATGTAAATATGTGAATGTTTCTCTAGGGCTAAGAATAACTGAGAGTGGAGTTGGGTCATAATTTTTGCACATCTTCTACCCTATTTGATGATGCCAATTAGTTATCAATTTCATTGCAGAAATTTACATGCTTAGAAAAGTATTAATATATTCTATTACCTATTTCACACCATTGCTACTAGCATTTGAGATTGCAAATATTAATTTTTAGCAATCTTCTGAGGCTTAAGTGGTATATAATTGTGCCTATAATTCAATTTGTGTATCCTTGACTATTAATGATATTGAATATTTTTTAATGTATGTGTGGATCATACATGTCTCTACCTCTTTGAATTTCCCTTCTATGTAGGTATTCTTTACTCTTTTTTGACTTGTGTAGCTCTTTGCATATGAGTGGCAAATATCTTGCTGTTACATCTTTCTTTTACATTTTATGATGTGTCTTTATAAAGTTTTAATGATTTATGTAATAAATCCATCTTACATATATTTTTGTGAATTTTTTTGTCCTATGAAAAATTCTATTTTTGCTATTTGAAGTCATAAAAAATGCTTATTATATATGCTCTAAGCTTAAGAAGAATGTTTTTGCATTTAGATATTTAATCAATATAAAATAATTTTTGTGTATGTAGTTCAATGGCTATCATTTTCCACAGAGGTCATCTTTTAGCATCACATTATATAGTTATGGGTTTGCTTCTCAACTTTATGTATCCTTTTATTAGTAATTATATATATGGGTCTGCTTATTCACTCCATGTGTCCTTTTATTAATTTGCTATGTAATTTGGTGCTAATGGCATTGAGTTTTAATCACCACTACCACAATATAGTCTTGTATATGGTTGGACAGTTTCAGTTTTCTTTCCATCAGGACTCACTTTTCTATATTAAGACCTTTAATCTCTATGTAAATTATAAAACCAACTCTCAATTTACATGTAAAATTTGGGTTGATATTATCTATTGAAATTACATGGTTTTCACAGACAAATTTTGAAACTTCTGCACATTTATTCTATAGTCTTCCTATTCATTAATATAACTATGCTGTTCATTTGTGATTTTTATTTAATGTTGGTGAATATTTTTAAAAATAATTTTCTTCGTGAACGTGAAATACATTTCAAACAACAAACCTTTGGCCATTGATCTCAATACTATTAATATTGTGGTCAGAAATCATGGGATGCTACTTATTCTCTGAAAATCATAAAGATTTTATTTATAACCTAGACTTTAGTTTTATAAATAAATAAATAAATAATATTTACAAATGTTTCATCTGTGCTTCAAAAGTATACATATTCTCTAATTGTTTTTATGTAAAACTTTCTATGTATATATGTACATACATTTGTATGTATGTATTGGATCTTACTACGTCATTGAAACATTTTCCTACCCTGTTAGTACTTGGACTCATTAACTTGTGGAATAACAGAAGATGTATTTAAAGTCTTCAACTGTCACAGTAAATTTGTCAACCAGTATGTATAATTATCTTAAAACTGTGTGTGCTTTATCTTGATGCACTTTTATTAGATGGATGTATACTTTGGAACATTACTACTGTTGAATTAAGCATTATAAAGTATTTAGGTACCTATTTTTTTAATAATGCTTTTTCAGTGAACTCCACACTTTTATTATTAACATGACCACACATACTTTGTTAGTGTTTGCTTTCTCATCCACATTACTTTACCTCTCTTTTATTTTCAAGCTATCCATATCCTTAGTTTTAGTTACCTTTTAGGTAAATAGTACATACTTAGATTTTTATCCAACTTTTTTTTGTAATCTACATTGACATTTCTCATAATTATTATTGACTTAAATTTGTACTTTAATTTATAATTTTCTTGTGGAATACATCTGCTCTGTTCTTTCAGACATTCTTTTAATGAATAATTATAAAATATGCAAATACGGTATAGAGAAATCTTCTTTATTCTTTTCAAAGTAACCTGTTAATATTGTTTTTAGCAAGTTTGGAAACCACACTTTTCTGATCTATAATTGGCAGACATTTTCCATTTTTTTGATAAAATTAATTTCAGAAAATATAGACTAGCCTGAATCTAGCTTAATAGTTTCTGAATTGATAGTTTCCCTTTTCAATAATCATCACTTATTTATATTTTTTATTAATATAAAAATTGCAAACATTTAAAAAATATCAATATTTATACTTTTATTCTCCTATTACCAAAATGTTTAAAATAATCCATTCATAAAAACCGTATGTTAATCATAAATTATAGTTTAACTTGAGGTAAAATATTTTAATATAATGAAAATAGTGAAAGATTGTTGGTCAATGATGATGTTAGTGTTGTGATATGAAAATATAGTATAAATTATAAATGAATATTATATGGTTAAAAACTATAGGTTAAATTGTGAGTAAACTTAGTCCTTGAAAAGTTTTATGTGGTCTCAGAATAGAGGGCACAAACTGAAAGTTTAAATAAGTGAGAACTATTGGGCTTGCTTTGTGAAACTTATTTTCTTTTTGTTTAGACATTTTTATGTCTATTCTCTAAATATATTCCGAATTATTCATGTAA
This sequence comes from Chiropotes sagulatus, assembly GCA_963574175.1. Lineage (NCBI taxonomy): Eukaryota > Metazoa > Chordata > Mammalia > Primates > Pitheciidae > Chiropotes > Chiropotes sagulatus. The sequence continues at coordinate 37,978 of CAUYNN010079358.1, forward strand.
AATAATCTAACTGATTCATGAATATCACATTGATTATTTTAAATAACATATAGGCTACTCTAACATCCATTTCTTTTACTTCATCTAGTCATGTCTTTTAAAAGAGATTTGCTAGTATTTTTACATCTTCTCCAATTCTTGCCATAGTCTAATGTTTATTTCTTTAGAAAACACTTACTTTCACTACATTGTTAGCAATATTTTGACTTTTGTGTCTATTTCTTGTAACTCCTCATGATATTCACATTCTTCCATGCTTAGAATTTTTCTCCCTTTGTAATAACAAATAATAATGACTTCTGATTAATAAATGAACACAATTTGAATTGATTATTCTTCCTATTTCAAAATCAAATGCAGGAAGTTTTTCATACTTGACACTGACCTTCTCAGTATACATATCTCATGCTTGGAAGTAAAACCATATGGAGAAATTTTCATTTATTTTAAAATATTTTACTAAAACTAATCTCATTCATGAGCCATGAGTGGCACGTAAGTACAGCCAGTTGTCACTCACCTAGTGAGATGGACTAATTTGCTTGGCATCCCAGCAGAGGGAATGTGCATGTTGCATGTAGGTTTGTTTGCACGCATGTGTGCATGTGGTGTGTATAACCATAGTTGAGTGCTGTTTTCTTATCATATTTTCAAAACAAAACAAAACAAAACAAAATACCATGTCCCGGTAATGGCAAGTCAATTGAATGAGTGTTTGAATTCTGGTAGCCCCCTCCTTATTTTATTTCTTTCTATAATTGTACTAGAAGTATGAAAAAATAGATATAACTTTAAGAGATTATAGACTATAATTTTAAAAGATAGATTAGAGTATGCATTTGTTATTATATATCTACTCAATGTATTTCATTATCTCTTAGATTTTGTATGGAAAATAGTAAATGTTGTGAGTAGTTGATATTAAGCTGTTTTCACTAATTTAAATGGGTCCCCAAATGAGGAAAGTAAACTTATCTGTGACAAAGTTCATATTTGAAAAGCATTAAAATTATTCACATGTGAAAGACCTCATAGATGATTGCTGGGTTTATTTTGTATTATTTTAGGAGATACATAACAAATATGCCATATTTTAAATATTTAGTTTTGCATTGTCTGAGGCAATTCAAATTATCTACAAAACCTATACTATTTAAGTGTTTTAATATTTCTAATTAGTTTAATTGTCTACTTTTTAGGAGTGAGACGATCTTATGAACACTTAGCATGATTCCAAATCTCTTATATTTCAAATACCTGCAACAATCTGAACTTTTACACTCTGAACCTCCTTCTAGGTTTGGTTATATCAAAAAGAATTTCCATACACATATTGTAACATGTCAGTAATGAAATACATTTTTTTCAATGTATTGAATTTTTTTGTTATAGTTGAAAACCTTTTAGACTGTATTTATATACATTTTCAAGCCATTATTTTCCCATTAAAGAATAGCATGTTCATGAGTTTTTGGTAATTTTAAGAATTTCTAAGCTCTCTATACTTCATATTAACCTCAGAAGGTGCAGACTATTTTATAGTGCCCCTACTTTATAAATAATAAAGGATTAAAAAGTGTTTGTTACTGTAGCTGATTTTGAAAAATAAAGTGGGATGGAATATTTAGAAAAGTCAATTTGACTCTGATATCCTGCCACTGTCTGTCGTAGCTCTAAAATTTTGGATGAAGCCCCCTTTGGCATATTTTAGATGATTCCTCTACTTCTCACTGGAAGTTGTAAATTGCTTGTATATTCATTTCTTATACTATTTATATTGCAAGACCATTAATTTTACTCTATTTTATTATTCATTGGATACTTTTATTCCAATAGTTCCATCCTATAATAATTGTTCATTTTATATGTTTTAGTATCTAGTAGGTTAAACCTGATTTAATTGTTATTCTATTTAAATTGAATAAAAACTTGTTTCATTTTACTGCGTAATTTATTCTTTCAAAAGAATGTTTCCAATTTCAATACATCTGGAGTTTTAATTGGAGTCATATGCCAACAGATACATATATGTTTATATTATATGTAATATGTACATTATTATACATAATTCTGAAGTAGTTGATCTAATTATGAGAATGTCACTCCATTCTAGAAAAAAATGGGATAGTGATGCATTTACTGTATCACCCTGATTCTAAGATACTTTTGCAAATAACATTTTTATACAAGATGCATTTAAAATTGATGATGTAACAGCATCTTTAAGTGTAGGGCTCTATAATTTTAGTGTTATTGTAGAATATTTGTGTCTTTTAAAAAGAAGGAAACATTACATAACCTAAAATGAGTTAATTTTTTCTTAAATTTTACAGTGTTTTGTAATTACATTCTTACCTTTTACATATATTTTTTACATTTTTTTCTATGTGAGAATAATATTATTGTTACTTTCAATAGGGTGTGCTTACCTGTTGATCCTAACAACTGTTTGTTACTGCTTTGGTATCCCAGTAACAGTCTTCCTTTGGTGATACTACACAGAGATTAATGGAAGAATATAATAGCTCCTTCCCAGTAGATCAATAGGTAAAGAAAAGAAAAATGTTGCAAAACTCCCATAAAGACAGGTTTGCATTTTCTTGCCAAGTAAGTTGTATATCAATAGAACCTTTGAAATACTTTATTTTGTTTTCATAAATGTGAAAGCCAATGTGACAAAATAAAACACAAGGACTGTATAATTATGTGACAAGAGAAAACTTAATATATATTTCATATTTAGATAAAAAGTTACTCACTTACAATAGTATATTGGTGCTGTTACTGAAGTTATACCAAAAATTATATATATATATATATATATATATATTTTTTAATTGTACTTTAGGTTCTGGGGTACATGTGCAGATCATGCAGGATTGTTGCATAGGTACATACATGGCAAGGTGAAGGTGGTTTGCTGCCTTCATCCCCTCATCACCTATATCTGGTATTTCTCCCCTCATTATCCCTCCCCACCCTCCCCACCCCTGCTGTCCCTCCCCTAGACCCCCTGCCACTGACTGCAGTGTGTGATACTCCCCTCCCTGTATCCACATGTTATAATTGTTCAATACCTGCCTATGAGTGATAACATACAGTGTTTGGTTTTCTGTTCTTGTGTCAGTTTGCTGAGAATGTTGGTTTCCAGATTCATCCATGTCCCTATGAAGTACACGAACTCATTGTTCTTTATGGCGGTGTAGTTTTCCATGGTGTATATGTGTCACATTTTCTTTATCCAGTCTATCAATGATGGACATTTGGGTTAGTTCCAGGTCTTTGCTATTGTAAACAGTGCCACTATGAACATATGTGTGCATGTGTCTTTATAATAGAACAATTTATAATTCTTTGGGTATATACCTGGTAATGGAATTGCTGGGTTAAATGGTATTTCTATTTCTAGGTCCTTGAGGAATGACCACACTTTTTTCCACAATGGAACTAATTTACACTTCCACCAACAGTGTAAAAGTTTTCCTATCCCTCCACATCCACTTCAGCATCTGTTGTCTCCAGATTTTTAATGATCCCCATTCTAACTGGTGTGAGATGGTATCTCAATGTGGTTTTGATTTGCATTTCTCTAATGACCAGTGATGATGAACACTTTTTCATGTTTGTTGGCCTCTTATGTGTCTTCTTTTGTAAAATGTCTGTTCATATCCTTCACCCACTTTTGAATGAGTTTGTTTGTTTCTTGTAAATCTGTTTTAGTTATTTGTAGATTCTGGATACCAGCTCTTTGTCAGATGGGTAGATTGCAAAAAAATTTTCCCATTCTGTTGGTTGATGGTTCACTCTAACGATTGTTTCCTTTGATGTACAGAAGCTCTGGAGTTTAATTTGATCCCGTTTGTCTATTTTGGCTTTTGTTGCCATTGCTTTTGGTGTTTTAGACATGAAGTCCTTGCCTATGCCTATGTCCTGAATGGTTTTCCCTAGGTTTTCTTCTAGGGTTTTTATGGTATTAGATCTTATGTTTAGATCTTTAATCCATCTGGAGTTAATTTTAGTGTAAGGTGTCTGGAAGGGGTCCAGTTTCTGCTTTCTGCACATGGCTAGCCACTTTTCCCTAAACCATTTATGAAACAAGGAATCCTTTACCCATTGCTTTTCTCAGGTTTGTCAAAGATCAGATGATTGTAGACGTGTGGTGTTGCTTCTGAGGCCTCTGTCCTGTTCCTTTGGTCTATGTCTCTGTTTTGGTACTAGTACCATGCTGTTCAGATTACTGTGGCCTTGTAGCACAGTTTGAAATCAGATTGAGGAAAAGAAAAGGTAAATAAACTCAAAATCATAAGAGATCACACTCAGAGACTGGTGAGGAACTACAAATACTGATTTAATCCAAACCAAATAAACTATTTTATGAGTTATTTGTCTGATTTAAGGAAAAGAGGAAAAGTTTAACTTGGTTCCCAACTTCCAAGTTCCTTAAACAACTGTAATCAGGCAAGGAGTATGTTAGGAACTTTGTTCTAGTTTTGCGGTGTGATTTTGGTTTCTAGATGGCTTTAGCCTTTCTGTAGCAGACCTGGTATTGAGCATCTTAGCAGGGACCCAGGGAAGCTAGAGGCCTGAAGCCTGCCATTTAGTTCTGATACGTACACTGAAGCTTGTCTCATTTTTCTGGTTTACATGTAGTTTTTCTTTATATTATAGCCTTGCTCAGAACCCTGACCTTTTTTATTTGGTTCTGGCAGTCTTTTTGGCTCTTGCTATCTTTTTCCTGATGAAGTATTGTCCTAAGTTACTTTAACTTTAGTCTGAAGCCTTATCTCACAGATTTTGTTTTGTTTTGGTTTTGATCATCACAATTAATTCTACTGCCATCCATCTTAATTCAAGCATTTCCTGACAGCTATAATGTCTATTATTCTCTACTATGATAAACCTGCTGGATATAAATCAACCATGGAAATCAATCAAAAGTTAAAATAAGAAGCAAACAAAATAAAATTAAAAATTTTAGCAGTTTAAAGACAATCCCAAAAGTTAGTTCAGTTCCTAAAACTTTCTTTCTATTTCTGAATTTTTATTCTGGTTTGCTTGTCTAAAGGGGAAATTCAATCTGTTTCTTCATCAAGTAATGGTTAATAATTTTTAATTTATTAATATTTGAGAACATTAATCTAAGAGTGCCTACGTACAGTCTTCCCACATTGTGGGAAACAGCATACACTGGGGCCTGTAGGAGGGGAAGGTGGGGTAGGTAGAGCATCAGAAAGAATAGCTAATGGCCACTGGGCTTAATACGTAGATGATGACATGATCTGTTCAGCAAACCACCACCACACACATTTACCTATATAACAAACCTGCACATCCTGCACATGTATCCCTGAACTTAAAATAAAAGTTGGAAATTAAAATAAATAAATAAGTACTCACCTAAATTTTAACATATTATTTTCAACTGTTTCTAGCTAAGTAACCAAAAACACTAAAAATTACAATATGGAATATTTTATATTGTGTATGTATAAGAAACTAACAGGCGTTTTCAATAAAACAAACACAGACACATGCTCAAAATAGGTTTTAATGGAAAAGAATTAGCTATTGGAAAGGACTGGGTAATAGATAAGTAATTTTCTATAGAGCCTCCTCAGTATTTTTAGACAATGTTCTTTTAAAATTAACTCAGTAATTTCATTTTGTATATTCTAAAAGAACATCAATATATTTTAGGAAAATATTTTACATGAAAATGCTGTATATTAGTTTGCTCAGTGAAAGACAACAGACAATTTCTCTATTATAACACTTGTAAATAAATCTAATATAAGCCAATTTTATTAATCTGCTAGTGGGTCTTTGTACTACACTAGGAAATATACAATATTGCCTTCATTCTCTCTAAGCAGTAAAAATAAATTGTTTCTCATGCACACCAGAAAGTTGCTAGATCCCTCTCTCTTTTGTTACAAAATCTGTTTTGTAGTACTAGGGAATCTACTTTCATTTGCATGTTAATTGAAATAAAAATAGTGGAAAAATGTTAGCAAGATGATAAAAGAACCCTATTTATCCCAGCTAAATGTAGGTGTCATTTGTTCATTTCGGTTAGGGAAACAAGACTATCCAATTAATTACTCACATAGATTGCAATTTTGTAGCAATCTCCTGGCAAAAATGAGAAATCTATTAATCAATGAAAATAAAATGAATCAAAAGTCCTTCTGCCCCCTATACACAATTTTAATTTTTGTCTGATATGAGTTGGGATTTTTGTATAGATCTGAAAATGAGAAGCTCAATTATTTAGTCAGACATCATTCATTAAATTTTTCCATCTATCTCTGCTGTTATGAAATCAAATAGGCTGGATAAATCTTGTTCAGTTCAAGATGACAGGCATATTATCACTAAAGAATTGTTAGTGTATTGAAAACCAATATATAATATGACTATATCACCTTTGTTTTTAGTATAATTGAGAACATACTGTTTATAAAACAGAGGGAGCAGTATTATCTCATATATTTAGCAATGTTGAAAAAAGTGATGAAAATTATAGTAATGTTTACTTGTCAATAATACTTTTCTATGTGTGTGGGTAAACTAGTCTAGCTAACTCTTTTGCCAAGTGAAACTACCAACCAATTTCCTTTGGGTAGGAAAATATTTGTAAGGATACACTAATTTCTGGTTATTTATCTTCTGAGCTCCTGAATACAATTAAAAATATATATATATGTTTGAGATAATCCAAACATCTCCTATTCAAATCGGTAGAGGATTCTTTAATTTCTAAACATAATTTATCTTAAATATTATCTCAAAATAATTAATTGACATATATATGTGAGTCATTTTAAATCCATTACATAAATCGTTTTGATTCAGAAAGGAGACAAATGGAAAACACCAAATATTTCTGTGGTATTCAAAGTAACATTGTTAACTTAAGCAAACTATCAGATGGAAATTCAGAATATAAGGGAAAAAGCTTTAGTTATATTTGATAAATTTAAATAGTTGTGTCATGGGATCATTGGGGTATTGCTTCACCAGCTAAAACCCTCTGGGGTCAGTGATGCCTCCTGCCTAAGTGTTGCTTGCTCCTGCTGGGCTCATTCCACCCACTTGGCCTGGCAGACTGCAGTCAGCTTGCAGTACCAGTTCAGATCTCATTCTTGCCAAGGGCAAGCCAGGCACGGAACAGCAAGGAGAGTATGAGCGAGCAAGCATAGGGTTTGGTTACTGCACATAGCCAGGCATGCTTGCTATTCCAGCAGGGCAGGCAGCTCTGGGTGCCAGCACAGATGCTGGCTCCATGTAAGGCTACAGCTGAACCAGATATACCACACACAGCTTCTACTGCAGGTACCCATCTTTGGATGAGGGGAATGTGGTTTTGTTCAGAAGTTTGGAAATTCCAGGGAACACAGAGCCCCAAAGAGGGTGTCACAGCCTGGCTCAGGTGGCCTCTAGGTCTGGGCTCCCAAAAGGCTGGCAGCTCTTCTCTGTCACCTGCAACATGGTAACCAGGGGGACATATTTCACTCCTATTTGTGTTACAGCTGTTTTAGTCCCACCATTTGGCAGGTCCAGAGTTCATGTCTCATATCCAGGAAGAATGAGGTATGTGAACATCTGGAGGGTGAGCAAGGTGGAGAAGAGTTTCATTGAATGACAGAAGAGCTCTCAAGAGACCCATACTGGGTGGCTCCTTTCTGCAGGCAGGTTATCCCAAAGAGTGGCCAGATGAGTGTCTGGAGAGGAGAATTGCAGTGGGTAGCTCCTTTCCACAGGCAGGTTGTCCTGAGTGTCTCGCTCTAAGATGAGAGGATATCTGCAGTGGATAGTTGCTTTATGCAGCTAGTAGTCCTTACATCTGTTTGAGGCTGGCTGAGTCTGGGGTCATAAGAGAGAAAGTGCATGCTGACTGTCCATTGGTAGCCATGGGTCGGCCCGGGAAGAAGCTACGTAATTTCTTACTCTGGGGAGGGCTTCACCTGGAACTGACAGTCCTGACCCCAGGCTTTATGCTGTCCCTGGATTGAAATTAGGGCTTCACAGGGGACCTGACCCTTTCTGCCCAACAGCCTGTTTTCCTCCTGCTGCCATCAATAAGTCATTCACAGCATCCAAGCTATTCATGTCGAGGGTCCCCTGCAAGCCCATGCGAAGCCACTCTCAACTACTTCTCAGTCTGCCTCCTATGATTGTTGGCACCCAAAGTCCAGAGGGGGCCAAGGCATCAGGGGCTGGTGTATCAGCATTCTCCCGAATATGTGCACACCTGACTGGGTCTCAACAGTGTCTCAACTTGGCCATAAGTTTACTCTGAAATCAGAGTGGCTGCTGGGAGTAAAGATGAGCAGGAGCAAGCACTTCCAAGCCTGCAGTGGTAGGGGGTGCTTGTTAGGCCCCTTAGAGTACAGGGATGACCTAGTTTGGCAGTTGGGCAGCTGCAACTGCACACAGAAATGTGGGGTTCCCACCTCGCCAACTCAATAAGAGCCAGGGATCCCACCTGTTCCCAGCTCCGGCTGGCCGGAGGAGCACACAATCCAGGCTGTACCTCCCCTGTTGTAGCCGGTGTCTTCACAGTGGCCACTCTATACAGGCCACCACTGCCATAAGTAGTATTAAATTTTTAATTTGGTAGTCTCATAAAATTTATTAGAATTAACTCTATAAATATATTTTTGGAGTTTACATCAAACTAATTAAAACTATTCTCATTAGCCAGGCCTCTCATCAGCATTTTGCAATTTGACAGGATGGGAGAAAATGTGAAAAGGCTGTTGCCAGTCATTTTGTCTTATACCTGGGAAATATGTTCTTATTGTGTTAAAGCTTGAAGGTAAAGTGTCTCAGCCCTACTTATTACTATCAATACCTGATGTGATTCCCTCAGAAATTCATTACCTCCTACTTTACCCACTCTCTCACTTCCATCATTAATTCATGCAATTTTCAGTGGAATTTCCCTTATAACCACTCCTCCTCCTGAACACTTCAGGTCCATCAGGTCTCTTTGCTATTTCTATGCTATTTTTTTTGCTTAAAATAATTTTCTCCTGCTTCAGCACTTGTTACCCTATGAAGTTAATATCTGTCTTCATAAATGCAAACCAATTTATTTCTGGAATCTTGCCTTATTTTTGGAGCCTTATCTAGGAATTGGCATAATATCTTCTATTTCAAATCCCACAAGCATTTCTAAAAGTTTTACTTCCTCCTTGGTGTTTTGTCTGTGGAGCAGGTTAAAGGGTTCTATCTCTGATAACACAATATATGATTCATCTATTTCTTCATCTATCCTTTTGCCCATCCATTAATCCATCATTTTAACAATATTTCTTGAGCATCCGTTAAGTGTTAGTTAATGTTCCTGGTGCAGAAATATATCAATACTAAGAACAAATAGTTATTGCCAGCCTGGACTTCACATTCAACTGAGATAGCAAGTAAACAAATAAAGCATGTATGCTTTGTAGTTACGTGATGCCGAGTATGAGGGCTAAAGCATTTTAGGTGCAATAGATTATTTTATTGAGGAAGATCAGGCTGAGCCTCTATGACAAAGTCATATTAGAGCAAATAACAGAAAGAAGTGTGAGAGCAAGTATCTTCAGGGGTGTAGGAGGGGCTTTTTAGAGAAAAAATAGCAAATGCAGAGGCTTTAAAATAAGAAACTGTTTGGTGTGGTCCATACCAATTTTTACTGGAAGAGAAAATGCAAAAGGAATAAAGATGGAAATTAAGTCAGAGGTGTGTACACATTTCTACAGTGGTGCAGAGAAGATCACATGAAGCTTTATAGACCACTATAAATATTTCAAAGTATGCTTTGAATAAGATGAGGGGCCATCACAGTGCTTTGTGAGGACTGTTGATATAATATGACTTGTTTTTTAAAGATCTGACTGCTATGTGGAGACTGATATTTTAGTCACCACATAGCAGTGGATGAGTGATTGGATTGTGTTTTTGTGTATGTGTATGAACAACACAGGAACTAGTTAATGCAGTTTCTAGCAACCATAGTAGCAGACTACACGAGTAGAGTTCACAGAAAGCATAACATCTGTTTTGGACTTATTAAGTTTGAAATAGATTCTAAATGGAAATGTCATATGTGCAGTTTGACACATAGCCTGAATTTCAAGCAAGAGTATAGTTTGAAGGTATAAAGATTGAAATCCTCAGCATGTTAATAATATAATTATTATTATAAATAATAATATTTATATCCATGGGACTCCAAAAATTTACAGAATGTTGAGTGTAAACTAAAATAAGAAAAGGATCTCTTCTAAAGCTCTAGCTATTTCTAATAATTAGGTCTAAATAATGAAAATTTAGAAAAGAACCTACAGAAGAAGCTGAGTATAAGTGATCTATGAGATAGGAAAAAAAACAAAATAGAATGGTATTTCAAAAATCATGTAAAGAGAGTTTATGCAGAAGGATGAAGTGATGCTCCTGATCATTTCAGTAAACACCGAAACCTTTCAGTGCTAAAAGTTTTATATTGGATTTAATAATATAGAATGCATTTGTAATCTTGACAAGAAGTTTCAAGTTTGAAGTGATATCGATGAAAGTCTAATTGGAATAGATTTAAGAAGTAACTGGTGGTGAAGAAATAAAGAAAGTGAGTGTGACAATATTTTTAGCAGTTTGGTTTCAAGGTGTAAAAAAAATAGTATATAAAAATAGTGAGTTATATAAAGCATTCTAAAAAATAGAAAATGATATAGCATCTTTTCCAATTATTTCTGTATTATTTGTTTGCTCAATCAAAACAATACAGTAGAAAAACAATGTGGTAGTGATATGGTTTGGCTATTTCCCCACCCAAATCTCTACTTGAATTGTAGTTCCCATGATCCCCATGTGTCATGAGGGGATGTAGTGGGAGCTAATTGAATCATGGGGGCCATTACACTTAGGCTGTTCTGGTGATATTAAGTTCTCATGAAACCTGACGATTTTACAAGGAGCTTTTCCCCCTTTGTTTGGCACTTCTTCCTGTTGCCATGTGAAGAAGGATGTATTTGCTTCTCCTTCAGCCATGATTATAAGTTTCTGGAGGTCTCCCCACCCCTGCAGGTCTGTGAGTTAATTAAACCTCTTTTCTTTGTAAGAAAAAAAAAAAAAGAATGTAAGAGAGAAAGAAAGAGGAAGAGAAAGAGGGAGAGAGAACGGGATTCTTGTTCTATTGCCCAGGCTAGAATGCAGTCTAAAAATGGGTATTAAAAACCTGTTTTATGCCAATAATTGTGCTTAACAA
>CAUYNN010079359.1:0-32842 GCA_963574175.1 Chiropotes sagulatus
CAATATGATGTTGAATAGGAGTGGCGTGAGAGGGCATCCTTGCCTTGTGTCAGTTTTCAAAGGGAATGCTTCCAGCTTTTGTCCATTCAGTATTATATTGGCTGTGGGTTTGTCATAAATAGCTCTTATTATTTTGAGATACATTCTATCAATACCTAGTTTATTGAGTGTTTTTAGCATAAAGGGGTGTTGAATTTTATTGAAAGCCTTTTCTGCATCTACTGAGATAATCATGTGGTTTTTGTCATTGTTTCTGTTTATATGATGGATTATGTCTACTGATTTGTGCATGTTAAACCAGCCTGGCATCCCAGGGATGAAGTCGATTTGATCATGGTGGATAAGCTTTTTGATGTGCTGCTGGATTCGGTTTGCCAGTATTTTATTGAGGATACTCTCATCAAATTTTATCAAGTGATATTGGCCTGAAATTTTCCTTTTTTGTTGTGTCTCTGCCAGATATTGGTATCAGGATGATTCTGGCCTCATAAAATGAGTTAGAAAGGAGTCTCTCTTTTTCTATTGTTTGGAATAGTTTCAGAGGAAATGGTACCAGCTCGTCTTTGTACCTCTTGTAGAATTTTGTTGTGAATCTGTCTGGCCTGGGCTTTTCTTGATTGGTAGGCTATTAACTACTGCCTCGATTTCAGAACTCGTTGTTGGTCTATTCAGGAATTCAACTTCATCCTGGTTTAGTCTTGGGAGGTTGTATGTGTCCAGGAATTTATCTATTTATTTTAGATTTTCTAGTTTATTTGTGTAGAAGTGTTTATAGTATTCTCTGATGATAGTTTGTATTTCCGTGGGATCAGGGTGTCTCCCCTTTATCATTTTTATTGTGTCTATTTGATTCTTCTTTCTTCATTATTAGTCTGGCTAGTGGTCTATCTATTTTGTTAATCTTTTCAGGAAAAAAAACAGCTCCTGGATTCACTGATTTTTTGAAGGGTTTTTTGTGTCTGTATCTCCTACAGTTCTGCTCTAATCTTAGTTATTTCTTGTCCTCTGCTAGTTTTTGAATTTGTTTCCTCTTGCTTCTTTAGTTCTTTTAATTGTGATTTTAGGGTGCCGATTTTAGATTTTTCTTGCTTTCTCCTGTGGGCATTTAGTGCTATAAATTTCCCTCTGCACATTGCTTTAGCTGTGTTCCAGAGATTCTGGTACATTGTGTCTTTGTTCTCATTAGTTTCAAGGAACTTACTTATTTCTGCCTTAATTTCATCATTTACACAGTAGTCAGTCAGGGGCAGTTTGTTCAGTTTCCATGTAGCTGTGTGTTTTTGAATGACTTTCTTAATCCTGAGTTTTAATTTTATTGCACTGTGGTCTGAGAGACTGTTATAACTTCCATTCTTTTGCATTTGCTGAGGAGTGTTTTACTTCCAATTATGTGGTCAGTTTTAGAATAAGTGCTATGTGATGCTGAGATGAATGTATATTCTGTTGATTTGGGGTGGAGAGTTCTGTAGATGTCTGTGAGGTCTGCTTGGCCCAGAGCTGAGTTCAAGTCCTGGATTTCCTTGTTGATTTTCTGGCTCATTGATCTAATATTGACAGTGGGGTGTTAAAGTGTCCTACTATTATTGTGTGGGAGCCTAAGTCATTTTGAAGGTCTCTAAGAACCTGCTTTATGAATCTGAGTGCTCCTGTATTGAGTGTATATATATTTAGAATAGTTAGCTCTTCTTGTTGCATTAATCCCTTTGCCATTATGTAATGCCCTTTGTCTTTTTTGATCTTTGCTAATTTAGTCTGTTTCATCAGAGACTAGGATTGCAACCCCTGCTTTTTTTTTTTTTCTGCTTTCCATTTTTGCTATCCATTTTCCATTTGCTTGGTAAATATTCCTCCATCCCTTTATTTTGAGCCTATGTGTGTCTTTGCATGAGAGATGGGTCTCCTGAATACAGCACAATGATGGGTCTTGACTCTTTATCCTATTTGCCAATCTGTGCCTTTTAATTGGGGCATATAGCCCATTTACATTTAAGGTTAATATTGTTATGTGTAAACTTGATCTTGTCCTTATGATGCTAGCTGGTTATTTTGCCCATTAGTTGATGCAGTTTCTTCATAGTGTTGATGGTCTTTACACTTTGTTTTGTTTTTGCAGTGGCTGGTACCGGTTTTTTCTTTCCATATTTAGTGCTTCCTTCAGCAGCTCTTGTAAGGCAGGCCTGGTGATGACAAAATCCCTCAGCAATTGCTTGTCTGTAAAGGATTTTATTTCTCCTTCACTTATACAGCTTAGTTTGGCTGGATATGAAATTCTCTGTTGAAAATTCTTTAAGGATGTTGAATTTTGTCCCCCACTCTTTTCTGTCTTGTAGGGTTTCTGCAGAGAGATCTGCTGTTAGTTTGATGGGCTTCCTTTTTTGGGTAACCCAACCTTTCTCTCTGTCTGCCCTTAACGTTTTTTCCTTCATTTCATCCCTGGTGAATCTGATTATATTTCTTGGAGTTACCCTTCCCAAGGAGTATCTTTGTGGTGTTCTCTGTATTTGCTGAATTTTAATATTGGCCTGTCTTGCTATGTTGGGGAGGTTCTCCTGGAAAATATCCTGAAGTGTGTTTTCCAACTTGGTTCTATTCTCCTTGTCATTTTCAGACATACCAATTATATAGTAGGTTTGGTCTTTTCACATAGTCCTATATTTCTTGGAGGCTTTGCTCATTCCTTTTCATTCTTTTTTCTCTAATCTTGTCTTTGCGCTTTATTTTATTAAGTTGATCTACAATCTCTGATATCCTTTCTTCTGCTTGATTGATTCAGCTATTAATACTTGTGTATACTTCATGAAGTTCTTGTGCTGTGTTTTTCAGCTCCATCAGGTCATTTATGTTCTTCTCTAAACTGGCTATTCTAATTAGCAATTCCTCTAACCTTTTGTCAAGGTTCTTAGCTTCCTTGCATTGGGCTAGAACATGCTCCTTTAGCTTGGAGAAATTTGTTGTTACCCAACTCCTGAAGCCTACTTCTGTCAATTTGTCAAACTCATTCTCTGTCCAGTTTTGTTCCCTTGCTAGCGAGGAGTTGTGATCCTTTAGAGGAGAAGAGATATTTTGGTTTTTGAAATTTTCAGCCTTTTTGTTCTGTTTTTTCCTAATCTTCATTGATTTATCTACCTTTGGTCTTTGATGTTAGTGACCTTCGGATGGAGTGTGTGGTCGTCCTTTTTGTTGATGTTGATGCTATTGCTCTCTGTTGGTTGGCTTTCCTTCTAACAGTCAGACCCTTCTTCTGCAGGTCTGCTGGAGTTTGCTGGAGATCCATTCCAGACCCTGTTTGCCTGGTTATCACCAGCAGAGGCTGCAGAACAGCAAAGACTGCTGTTTCTTCCTCTGGAAGCTTCGTCCCAGAGGGGCACCTGCCAAATGCCAGCCGGAGCTCTCCTGTATGAGGTGTCTGTTGACTCCTGCTGGGAAGTGTCTCCCAGTCAGTAGGCATGGGGGTCAGGGACCCACATGTGGAGGCAGTCTGTCCCTTAGCAGAGCTGGACTGCTGTGCTGGGAGATCTGCTACTCCCTTGAGAGCTGGCAGACAGGAATGTTTAAGTGTGCTGAAGTTGTGCCCACAGCTGCTCCTTCCCCCAGGTGCTCTGTCCCAGGGAGATGGGAGTTTTATCTAAGGCCCCTGACTAGGACTGCTGCCTTTCTTTCAAACATGTCCTGCCCAGAGAGGAGGAATCTGGAGAGGCAATCTGGCTACAGAGGATTTGTGGTGCTGTGGTGGGCTCCGCCCTGTCCAAACTTCCCTGGGGCTTTGTTTACACTGTGAGAGGAAAACCACCTACTCAAGCCTCAGTAATGGCAGACACCCCTCCCCCCACCAAGCTTGAGCACCCCAGGTCGACTTCAGACTGCAAGAATTTCATGCCAGTGGGTCTTAACTTGTTGGGCTCTGTGGGGTGGGACCCACTGAGCAAGACTACTTGGCTCCCTGGCTTCAGCCCCCTTTCCAGGGGAGTCAATAGTTGTCTTACTGGCATTCCAGGCACCACTGGGGTACAAAGAAAACCTCCTACAGCTAGCTCAGTGTCTGCCCAAAGGATTGCTCAGTTTTGTGCTTGAAACCCAGGGTCTTGGTGGTGTAGGCACCCAAAGGAAATCTCCTGGTCTGTGGGTTGTGAATACCTTGGGTAAACTGTAGTATCTGGGACAGATAGCACTGTCCCTCATGGTAGCGTTCTCACAGCTTCCCTTAGCTAGGGGAGGGAGTTCCCTGACCCCTTGCACTTCCTGGGTGAGGCGATGCTCCACCCTGGTTCTTCTCACCCTTCGTGGGCTGCACCCACTGTCTAACCATTCCCAGTGACATGAATTGAGTACCTCAATTGGAAAGGCAGAAATCACCCACCTACTGTGTTGGTCTCTCTGGGCTCTGCAGTCAGGAGCTATTCCTATTCGGCCATCTTGCCCGGGAGTCCCAATTTCTTGAATTTTTATTTATTTATTTATTTATTTGAGACCGTGTCCTGCTCTGTCACCCAGGCTGGAGTGCAGTGGTGTGATTTCGGCTCACTGCAACCTCCATCTTCCAGGTTCAGGTGATTCTCTTGCCTCAGCGTCCTGAGTAGCTGGGATAATAGGTTTGTGCCACCATGCTCAGCTAATTTTTGTATTTTTAGTAGAAGCAGGATTTCACCATGTTTGGCCAGGCTGGTCTTCAACTGCTGACCTCAAAGGATCCACCCATCTTGGCCTCCCAAAATGCTGGAAGTACAGGCGTGAGCCACCATGCCCAGCTCTAGAATGTTTTAAGACTTGTTTTGTGACCTAACATATGGTCTATCCTTGCAAATGATTCATGTGTTGAGGAGAGGAATGTGTATCTAGCGGCTCTTGGATGAAATGTTCTGTAAATATGTATTAGGTCTATTTAATCTATGCTGCAGATTAAGTCCAATGTTTCTTTGTTGATTTTCTTCTGGCTGGGATATCTCTCCATTGTGGAAAGTTGGGTGTTGAAATCTCCAGAAATTATGGTACTGGAGTCTATCTGTCTCTTTAGCTCTATTAATATTTGCTTCATATATATATAGGTGCTCCAGTGTTGGGTGTATGTATATTTAAAATTGTTATATCCTCTTGCTGAGTTGACCCCTTTATCACTGTATAGTGGCCTTCTTTGTCTCTTTCTATAGTTTTTGTCTTGAAATTTATTTTGTCTGATATAAGTATAGGTACTCCTTCTCTTTTTTGGTTTCCATTGCCATGGTATAACTTTTGTGAACCTTTTATTTTTAGTCTATGTGTGTCTTTACAGGTGAAGTGTACTTCCTGTAGGCAACCAATCAGTCGGCCTTGTTTTATTTTATCCATTCAGCCACTCTATGTCTTTCTAATGGAGAGTTTAGTCCACTGACATGCAGTGGTATTATTGATAAGTAAGGACTTATGCCATTTTGTTATTTATTTTCTGCTCATTTTGTGATCTTGTCTTCCTCCTTTCTTTTCCTTCCTGTATTTCTTTTAGTGAAGGTGATTTCCTCTGGTGGTATGACTTGGTTTCCTGCTTTTTATTTTTTGTGTATCTGTTTCAAGTTATTTAGATTGAAATTGCCATGAGGCTTCCAAATACTGTATTACAACTCATTACTTTAGCTGATAACAACACTGTCTGTATAAATAAACAAGCAAAAGAGAATTAATGAAGACTCTATGCCTCAACTTTGCCCCTCCACTCTAACTTTTTGTTGTTTCTATTTATATCTTATTGTACTGTCTGTGTCTTGAAAAGTTTTTGTAGTTACTATTTTTGATTGGTTCATCATTTAGTCTTTTTACTTAAGAGTAGTTTATACACTAAAGTTTCAGTGTTATATTAATTTGTGTTCTTCTGTGTGCTTACTATTACCAGTAAGTTTTGTACCTTCAGATGATTTCTTCTTGCTCATTAACATCCTTTTCTTTTTGATTGGAGTACTCGCTTTAGCATTTCTTGATAGACAGATCTGGTGTTGATGAAATCCCTCAGGTTTTGTCTGCCTGGGAAAGTCTTTATTTCTCCTTCATGTTTGAAGGATATTTTCAGCAGATATACTATTCTAGGGTAAAAGTTTCTTTTTTGCTTTTTCTTCAGTACTTTAAATATGTTATGCTACTCTCTCCTGGCCTGTAAGGTGTCCACTGAAAAGTCTGCTGCCAGATGTATTGGAACTCCTTTATATCTTATTTGTTTCTTTTCCCTTGCTACTTTTAGGACACTTTATCCTTGATATTTTGGAGTTTGATTGTTAAATGCATTGAGGTAGTCTTTTTCTTTTTTTTGGAGGTAAATCTGCTTGGTGTTCTATCATCTTCTTGTTTATAAATACTGATATCTTTCTCTAGGTTTGGGAAGTTCTCTATTATCTCTTTGAATGAACTTTCTACCCTTGTCTTTTTCTCTATCTCTTCTTTATGGTCAATAAATTTTAAGTTTGCTCACTTGAGGCTATTTACTAGATGTTGTAGGCATGCGTCATTGTTTTTTATTCTCTTTTTCTTTTGTCTTCTCTGACCGTATTTTCAAATAGCCTATCTTCAAGCTCACTAATAGTTTCATTGGTTTAATCAATTCTTCTTTTAAAAGACTCAGATTCTTCAGTATGCCAATTGCATTTTTCAGCTCCAGAATTTCTGCTTTTTACTTATTTCAAACTTTTTGTTAAATTTATCTGTTAGCATGGTGAATTCCTTCTCTTTGTTATCTTGAATTTGTTTGAGTTTCTTGAGAATGACTACTCTGAATTCTCTGAATGAAAGGTCACATAACTCTGTTTTTTGAGGATTGGTCCTTGGGTCTTATTGAAATGAGTTGGTGAGAATATGTTTTCCTGCATGATGCTGATACTTGTAGATGCTCCTCTTTGTCTGGGTATTGAAGAATTAGGTATTTATTGTAGACTTTCTAGTCTGGACTTGTTTGTATTTTTCCTTCTTTGGAAGGCTTTCTAGATATTCATAAGGACTTAGGTGTTGTGATCTAAGCTGTATTTGCTTTAGGGGGCACTCCAAGTCCTGTAATGCTGTGTTTCTCACAGACTCATTAAGGTACTGCCTCGATTTTTAGACAAGATATGGATGAATTCTCTGGATTACCCGGAAAAGATTTTTGTTCTCTTCCCTTGCTTTCTGTCAAACAAATGGCATCTCTCTCTCTTGCTCTGTTCTGAGCCACCTGGAGCTGTGAGTGGAGTGACACAAGTACCCCTATAGCCAACACCATTTACACTGCACTGGGTCAGACAGCACAGTACTGAGTCTTGCCTAAGACCTTGTGTAACCACTCCCTGGCTACTTCCTATGTTTGCTCAAGGCCCTGGGGCTCTATAATCAGCATATGTCCCAGCCAGCTAGGCCTGTGTCCTTCCTTTCAGGGTGGCTAGCTCCCCCAGGGCCCAGGCAGGTCCAGAGGTGATGTCTTAGAGTCAGGGACTAGAGTTAAAAACCTTAGGTGTTTACCTGGTGATCTATTGTGCTACAGCTGAGATGGCAGTCAAACCACAAGATGCAGTCCTTCCTACTCTTCCTTCCCCTTTCCAAAGGCAGTGGAGCCTCACCCTGAGACCACCAAAACCACAGGCCCACAGGAAGTACTCCCAGACTACTACCAATGTTTGTTCCTTTAAAGCCCAATAGCTCTTCAATCAATTTGTGGTAAATGCTGCCTGGCCTGGGACTCAACCTTCAGGAAAGTGGGCTCCTATCTGGGCCAGCGTATGTGCAGAAATGCCATCCAAGAGCCAAATCCTGGAATTGGGGCCTCTAAATCGTGTTTAGTACTCTACCCACCTTGTGGCTGAGCTGGTAACTAAGATGCAAGACAAAGTCCCCTTTACTTTTCCATCCATTTTTCTTAGGCAGAAGTAGTCTCACCACATAGCCATCATAGCTGGGAATGTGCTATCACCTGAAGCCAACAAGTCTCAAAGTCTCACCCAAGGCCCTCAAAGTAGTATCTGGGTATTGTGGCTGGTTATTCAGGGTTCAAGAGCTCTTCAGTTAACATGATGAATCCTCCCAGGACTGGGCCTTTCCCTTCAAGACATTTCTAGACACACCTGAGCCAGAAGGGGTATCCAGGAGCTAGGACCTGAAACAGGGACCTTACAACTCTGCCCAGTGCCTTATTCTTCTGTGGTTGGGTTGGTATGCAAGATGCAAGACTTCCTGAAACACAGGGAAAAGGTCTCTTTTAGAGCCATGAATTGTAAAACCTGGATGGATGCCAACACTCTCTTAGCCACCCTGACTGGTGTCTCTGTAGGTTGTGTGCCCCCTCCAATCCACTGGCTCTGGGCCCAGTTCTGTACTACGACTCACCTAGGAGTTGCAGTCCTTGTGGTCTAGAGTGCCTTCAGGCTTATTTAGGGACCCAGGGCACTTTAGCCTGTAGTCAGGAGGTCTGCAGGAACTCATGTTTGGACCACTAGGATCAGTGATTCCCCTGTAGCTAAGTCTGATTTAAATGTTTCTTTAAATGCCAGGCATCAGCTGAGTTTGGTCTAGTTTTGTTTTCTGCTATGACAGGGCATCACTTAGCTCAATGTCTCACAATTGCTAAGCTTTCTCTCTCCCCAGCACACAGAAATGCTTTCCGCACCATGATGTCAATGCTACGGGATGGGGGAAGGGTGGCAGAGGCAGTTTAAGACAGGTTTTCCTACCTCTTCAGTGCCTCTTTCAATGATACGAAGATAAAACCAGGTACTGTGAGTGCTCATCCAGTTTTTGGTTCTTATGAAGGTGCTTTTTCTTGTGTAGTAGTTGTTAAATTGGTGTTCTTGCAGTGGGGGTGATTGGTGGAAACTTTTATTCCACCACCTTGCTCCACCCCAAGTCTCCAAGTCCTTTATTTAATCAAACTTATTCTTATTGAAGGAAACATAATATAGTAACAAGAAGATGCTCATCTGGGGATGTTTAATAAAATATTATCCAATCTAATCACACGTTCATGAATAATCACCCTGCCACAATGAATGCAAGGTTAGTATTTAAGGATGGGAACTCAGCATGTGTCAATTTTTTATAACACAATTTACAGAAAGAGCAGAGATAGTATGACTCTAAAGGAGTTCATTATTTTTAGAGGACAGGCAGATGCATGAGTTCAACCATGTCCTTGATCCCTTTCTCTCCCTCTGCCTGCCACATTCACTCAGAATAAATTTATTCACGCTCTGATTGGTTGGACAGATTGAAAGCCTCACATCTAAATTCAGCCAAAGGAGAAGCTCACTGTGTAGAGAGGGCTCACCATTGCTGTTTAGACCCTTAATTTTGTTCTGCAATTTCCATTTCATAGGCAAATCAGTAATAGCACCTTCCACATCCTGGGCGATGAATGAAACATTGACAGATCCCCCAGAGCCTCCAGAGAAGTGTCCAAGTTGACCATAATCTTGATTTCAGCCTTCTGGGACCCAAAGCATAGAAATCTGCTGATTCAACCCATACTTTGACCTACATAACTGGAATAGCAAATTTGTATACTTTAAAGCTGATAAATTTGTGGGAACTTGTTAGGTCAGTCATAGAAAACTAATACCGAGAATAACAGAAATTAAAGTGAAATATATATTTTAAAAGATATTTAAAAGTATGTTTTGGAAAAAAGAGTAATGAATAAATTGAAGAGAAGTACAGGGGGAAGAAGATTTCTTTCCTTACCCATTGCAAGGTTCATAGCTCAGATTAACAAAAGAAAAGCATACACATTTATTTAATATAAGTTTTATGTAACATGGGAGGCTTCAGAAATGAAGACTCAAAGACCCAGAGAAAACTGTATATTTTATGCTAAGTGTGATGAAGTGAGTAGTTGTAGAGAAACATGATTGGCCAAAATGAGGGTATGGGGCCAGGTGTGGTGGCTCACACCTGTAACACCAGCACTTTGGGAGGCCGAGGTGGGCAGATCACTTGAGGTAAGGAGTTTGAGACCAGCCTGGCGAACATGGCAAAACCCCATCTCTACTAAAACTACAAAAATTAGCCAGGTATGGTAGTGCATTCCTGTAATCCCAGCTACTCATGAAGGGGAGGTAGGAGAATTGCTTGAACCCAGGCAGGGGGTGGGGTAGGTGGAGGTTGCAGTGAGCCAAGACCATGCCATTGCACTCCAGCCTGGGTGACAGAGCAAGACTCCGCCTCAAAAAAAAAAAAAAAAAAAGGGTATGACCTAATGGTAATAAACTTTGGAGGTAGGGGATGGAAATTTAGCATGGCTTGTTTGTTCAGATTCTTCTTGGCATCCTTGTGTGACATTCCTTTCCTCCGGCATAGGGCAGGACCCCTCTGGAATGAGAGTCTTATGACCTATTTTCAAGGAAAACTCAGCTAGGTTTTATGGCCTGATTTAGGGGACAAGGAACAAGGAGAATTCTTTCTAGTTTTTATTACTTGCTTCTGCTATTTTCTCAAATGCCTGGGTGCCATATTTTGGAGTAGCATGTCCTGAGCCCTTTCAGGAGCCATAGGATTCATTAAGAACAGAATGATTTGAATATATGTAATGGATTCCAAGTCTTTATTTAAGAGAGTAAAGTGTTAAGGATCCTGGGATTCTTAACAATTAGCTGGGCAATTAGCTGAGACTTTAGCTGAATTTGTGATTATCTGGCTGTTTCCCTCTTTAGCCCCAGTTTAAAAAGTTGTATTTCTGCCTTGGACGCTGTTCTACATTTCTTCTCCAGTCAAACTTCTAGTCCCTAAGTTTTTTTGCAAGAGCAGCAACTCTACTGTGCTCTTTCTTGAGGATTGGAACTCTTCTCCTGAATATCAGAGACTGATGGACTGCAGTCCAAATGCTCACCTTTTAGATGCCAACTGCTTTTCTCTACTATCATTTCTGAGCCTTGACTGCTTCACAGCAGCAGGAATTTTATTTCTCTCCCAATACTGACTCTTTGCCTGAACAGCAGTCTCTCAATTGAAAAATATTTACTGAGCATTTCTTCTGTGTAGGGTGACTATAAATTAAGCAGAAACACTTGGGACAGTGAAGAGGCTGTCATTAATAATCCTGCCAGGACAATAGGCATAATTGGAACTGTCCTGGCAAATCTGTATGAATGCTCACCTTGGCCATATTCCAACTGATAATCCAGGGACCTGGATTAGAGTAATGAAAAGCACACACCAGGCAAAAATTAGTGCTCTCTTGGAGCTTACATTTTGCTAGAGAAGACAGACAATAAACAAAATAAAGAAAAAGGTACTATAAAATGTTAGATAATGATAAAGGACTATGGAACAAATAAGGCATAGAAGGAAGAATTGAACTGGGTGTATAACTGTGTGGAGGTGCAAAATTAAATGTTGTGGTCAGGGTAAGCCTCAGTGACAATCTGACTTTGGAGCAGAGACCTGTTGAGGATGAGGGAAAGCGCCATAAGGAAATCTGTGGGAAAACAGTTCCAGGCAGTGGGGAGAGCAAATACAAACACCTGAGGAAGAAGTGTGCCTGGCGGGTTCTAGGTAAGAGCAGGGAATGGGTCATATCAAGGAGGGCTTTGCAAGCTATTTTGAAGAATTTTCCTTTACTTTGAATGAAATGAGGACTCAAGGGAGGGTGTGAATCAGTGGAGTGATTATGATCTATTTCCAGTTTCAACAGGATTTCTTTGGCTGCTGTGTTGAGAGTAGACTGTGAGAGCTAGGGGTAGAAGGAGCAAAAAACGTCTTATTCACTTGAATGAAAGGAAGAACAAACCTAACAGGACCAGCCTCACAAGTCCTAACACATGTGGTCCCTCCTTTTGCCCACAACCCATCAGGTGGGCCTGTGCCCATCAGAGCCCCTCCTTGCCAGTTCACTAAGCTGTGACTAGACAGCTATAGCTCACTGACAATTGCCATGGGTCAGGATGAGACATGAATCAAAGCTACAAATATATGTTTGTATTATAAATGAACATCCACATTTTATTTTTCAGCAGATCTTTGCAGAAGATTATGATATTGTGATATAATAAGAAATACATATTTCATCTGTGTCCCCAGTTTCTGAAATAGAGCCCCCAAACCCCTGTAATTTCCTAATAGGAGTGCTAGGTACATCTTTTGTTCTGATATTTGGTCTCTGACCTTAGTTCCTGACACAGAGTTTCTAATCACTTGGAACTTCCAGGATGATAGGAATATTTTTTGTTCTAATAAAATGAGTCATGGTGGACTCCTGGATAGGAAGTGGTCACCAGAAAAACCAAGCCGTAATTAGAGGGTTAGTTCAGTTTCATCCCCCATCTCCCAGGAAGGAGAGAGGGGCTAGGTGCTGACTTAATAATTGATCACATGTATATGACAAAGCCTCTAAAAATCCCTATACTATGGAGTTTGGAGAGCTTCTGGGTTTCTGAACACATGGAAGTGCTGAGAGGGTGACATGGTGAAGAGGGCATAGAAGCTTTGCACCCCATCACTCATGCCTTACCTATGTATCCGTTTATTTAGCTCTTCATCTATATTCTTTATATTGTTAATCAGTAAACGTAAATAAAGTGTTTCCCTGAGCTCTGTGAGCTACTCTAGCAAATGATTGAACCTAAGAAGGGAGTTGTGGAAATCTCCAGTGTGTATCCAGGTTGGCCAGAACTTGTGAGTAACCTGAGAATTGACTACTTGCAATTGGTGCATGAAGTGGGGAGCAAAATTGTGGGACAGAATCTTTAACCTGCAGGATCTGAATTCTATCTCTAGGTAGATAGTGTCAGAATAGAGTCAAACTTTAGGAGCATCCAGCTGGTGTTGAAGAATTGCTTAGTATGAGAAAAAACTCATGCATTTGGTTAACAGAAATGTTCCGTGTTGAGTGTGGTGTCAGAACTGAAGTGTGCTAGAAGTATTGAGTGTGGAGAGTATAGTAAGAGAAAAGTTAGTTGGGTTTTTCCTATTACACATAGATGCTTGCTCTTGAAAATAAAGTTTCCACAGAATATCTATGTGAAATATGTAGGTGAACTTGGTGTATATGCTAAGCCAAGGTGAAAGCATTGTGCCTGAATCTTTCTTTTGTTTCAACAAAAAGAGAAACATGGCCTCTCATCCAGCCTTTTGCACAGTGGCAGAATTTGCTTGAAGCAGCAGGCAGCCAAGTGCCAACAAAAGAGATATAGCCATTAACTGTAACTTTGCTGAAGACAAGGAAGAAGGCTTTTCCCGAAGTGTGAACATCTGAGACTTAAGCCAAATGAACACCTGTGAGGGTCCTGTTGCCATCCCCTCCCACACTGATGTAGAAAGGTAGCCCTTGATGCAACTGTGTCATGAAGATGTAGAAAAGTGATCCCACTTCTCAGTCAGGAAAAATAAAAACCCTAAAAATCCAGAAAAGAGAGACATTCATAAACAATCATTTCAAATGCCTGGCTTAATGCTCATAGCATTCCGCATTTTCTGCTGTACACATTTTCCTCCTTGCTGTAAATAAAGACCAAGAAAATATGGATACTGTGGTTTCCTGAAGTCAGAGCTATGCTTCTGAAAAGTTCCCTGCAAAAGGCAGCTTGTGCCTATTTTCAAGTAGTCATTCAACTGTAAAAATCCTCCTGCCATTTTCTGGCAGTAGGAATCTGCAACCACTGCAACCACTGACTACAAGTGAACACTACAATATTTTCCTGGAGCTTTTTAATTGAAGAGTCACATTTTCTTCACACTTGCACAACCCTGAGTTCAGATTATCATGTTGACCTTAAATTTCTTCAAAGCATAGTGAAGGGTTCCCTTTAGGGCCAAGACAAAATTGTTTTCACTTTGGTTTAGAAGAGTATATAGCTCTATGTTACTTAAGTGATTAATTTACAGATTTTGATATGAAGAGAGTTTCATTTACTTAATAAGTATTATTATATACCTTCTAGTGGAGAGACAGGCAATAAAGTCTAAGCACAATAGCATGGTTATATATTGATAGTACCTATCAATCACTTTACCTACCTTATGATATAAAAAATGCCATAGTAAAGAGAAAATTAAAACAGAGCAAGACGTTTCAGAAGTATGTATAGAAATAAGCTGCATATTTAATAGGAATGCACAAGGAGGCCCTTATGAAGAAGCTGAATTCTGGGAAAAGTCTTTCCAGGAAGGAAGCAAGCAATGTATATGTCCGGATGATGAGGGCTCCAAACAAATGTAATCACCAGTGCAGAGGCCAGGGTATGTTAAAATTTCACTCTCTGGATTAAAACCTTTCAACACCTTCTCCCAAATTACAGAACAAAGGGTCAGCTTCTCTCTCTGCTGCACAAGCAAGACCTTCATCATAGGCTCACCACCACATAGAGATAGCGCTCTACCTACCATCTCTACCAACCTCTTTACATATCTCAAGCTCCAGTGAAAATTGGCTGGGGAACAGCAGGGAGGCCATGTGGCTGGAGCTAAGGGCATGTGTGTCGGGGAGCAGGGTGGAGTCGGGGGAGGTAGGGCCGTGGTGCAAATATCAGAGCAGAGCTGATTCAAGTTTTGGAGGGCCCGAGGCTTATACAATTTCAGGCTTCTCTTTAAGAGAAAGAATTAAAGTGTACAAATACAAAATTAGGTGCATATTTAAGTAGAATGACAAAAGAAATTGCGACAAATTACAAACTTCACAAAGCTGAAAAAAATCAAAAACATTAAAAGTCCTGAAGTATGGTGCAGTGTTTAATTGGATGTGTTGCCTTTCCTGTGTGTTTCTTACAGGACAGAACTTCTGTTTAGACAAGTGTTGATGTGGACCGACCACTCTGTTCATGATTATATATGTCTGGTGATTAGAAGATATTCCCAGAGTCTGGCTCCTGGCCCTATACACTTCCATTGACTGCTTCCCTCCCTCTACCTACATACTTCCAGGTGCAAGAGCCATAGCACATGTTCTTTTCATCAAACACTGTAGGCCTTGCATTCTCACATCAGCACAGTGGGCAAGAGGAGAGTTTCTGGAAGTTATCCCTTACACTGGAAAAGCTGGAACTAGTTTAACTCTGTGTAGAGTGGTGAGGCACATGAATACATCTCAGAAATCCAAACAAGATAGATGCTCTTGACTAGACTTTAAATACTCCCTGGTGATTCAGATGACAAAACCCCTCTGTGACAAAGGCATAGTTGCTGGGGGTGGGGGCAGGGAGCGGATATGCCACTTTGTAGGATGAAAAGGACTCTGGCAAATTTAATAGGGAGCCCTGGAGGGTGTGCAGTACAGACATGACATGACCTGACTTACTGACTTTTACCTCTTGCAAGACACAATTTTTCTAAATTTTGCACATCTTAGATTGGGGTTGCTGGGATTATCTTCTGGGAAACTGTCTTAGAATAGTTGTTTGTCATGTGTTAGTTTAGACATAGCTGTCATTGCCTGGACACAGAGGAACTTGTTCAGGGAGATTCTTATTTCTTACCTTCAGTCAAATTCTGTGCATAATCAGTACTACACCTGTTGATCTTTTTTGCCTTATGAAATATCATCCAAAAGATTATACAACAATTTCGTATTAAAATGTAAGTTAAGGTGAAACAGAAAATCAGTGAAAAAGAGCAGTAGGGTATAAATCTGATACTAGGGAAGGGAATGTTCCTTGTCGGAGGTATGATTAAAAACCCATAATTTCATGCAAAGCAACAAGCAAGTAAGTGCTTTAAAAGTCTAAAGAAAATATATCCACAAGAAGATGGACTTGTGTTTTCTTTTGTTCCTGATATATGTGTGCAAAGATTGCCTATCAGTGAATCAAGCAATGAATCTAGACACAGTAAAAAAACAAAAATCCTGGTATTGATGAAAACATTTTCAAAGTAGACAGAATCTGGCGGGATTAAATGATGCTTTGCATAAGATTACTATTAAGGCACAGTGTCATCGTTTATTTCATGACAATGCCACTTACACATACAATATGTCTGCATCATACAAATAAAGGTATCTTAGACTCAATAGCATATGGTATAACAACCAATATTGCTCTCATGCTGGTTGAAAATAGACTCTAAGAGGACAAGGATAGGAGCAGGGAGGCTATCTAGCAGGTGATTTTGGTCATCCAGGTGACTTGGAGCAGTTAGTAACAGTTGAGTTGGTGAGAAGTGGTCAGATTGTGGATATATATTGAAGGTAAAAGGTAAGATGTTTGATATAAGGGCATGAAGAAAGAAACATGAAGAGGATTTTTCTCAAGGCTTTTTACTTGAGCAACTGGAAGAACGATAGTGCCATCTGCTGAAATGGGCGCATGGGACATGGAAGACATTTCAGTGACAGCTATAGAAGTTCACTTTTAGGCAGGTATGTTTGAATGTTTATTAACAGGTGTAAGGGCAGAATGTGTGAGTCCAGAAACTGGCAGGTGTGTAGATAAGGTGGAGACTGTGAAGTACTCTTCTGATTGTTTAGGCTTTCTCAATGTGGTAGGAATCAGGACAGTAGCTGAGAATAGGGATGAGTAAGGAGGTGTTAAAAGTTTGAACAGAGATGTGACAATATAAAACAGTCATCCAGGAACTTATTACTCAAGGGCCAGCAGTGTCAGCATCACCTGGAAGCTTGTTAAAAATGCAGGTTCTCAGGCTTCACAGCAGCATCAGAAATTGTATTTACCAACATCCCCAAGTGGTTTATAGCACACTAAAGTATGAAATATACTTAGAGGTGGACGAATAGATCAGGGAAGAACAGTCTCATGGACCAGCTACATGAAGAACCTATCTGAGTTTTGCAGCAGGAATTTAAGGAGAGACCCATCTATATGGTATGGATTTTTCTCCAGTCAAATGCAGTAGCAGGGCACAGCTGCAGAGTAAGCAGAGAGCTCAATTGACTAGAGTTGCAATTGTTTTAAGGGAGTACGTTTTAATAAGAAAGAGTCAAGACAGTTGTGAACATATGTGAATAAATGCATAGATACATACTGGGGTTACACACTCAAATACATATGTGTATGTATGCATGTATGTGTGTGTGTGTATATATATATATATATATACACACATATGCTGATAATGTATGTGATACAAGAAGTTTAGAAATACCTGGTGTACATCATATTCTATGAAGCATTACCACCCCTAGAGGACACTTTTTTTCAGTAAGGACTTCTGAAAGTAAACTTCTTTCCAAATTGCACAAGAAAAATTTTTGGTGTTTTTATCCAAAACGTTCTGGTCAGTTGGGACTAAGTAACTTGCTGGTGTCCTCTGAAATCACACCTAAAATTTCACAGTGTCCTTCCTTGATGAACTATTTTGATATTTGCCACATAATCCTTTAAGATTTGTTTTGAATGTGGAAACTTCAAGCATGAAAATAACTAATGTGAAAGGTTTTGTCGCCAAATGTAGGAGCCATCTGTATAAGGAAATGTTACAAAACGAGCCCATAGTGCTTGTGAGCATTTTGATGGTTCCTGCTGTAGCACTCAGAATAAAAATCAGAGACACTGGACAAACATTACTCTTGTTTGATTTTGACTATTCATTCAGCAGTGTTTAAGCCATAGGCACAATAGGAAATGTCTAAATTACCTTAACCATAGAGTCAATGATTCTAGAGTATAAAAAGAAAAAGAATCTACAGGTCTTCAGGTTCAATGTTTCATCCAGTCTACAGATAAGTTTTCATCCAGCAGTACAAATACTTCCAGTACTGGAGAACATCTTCCTACCAAAGTCAGCTAATTCAATCGCTTTCTATGTTGACTCTGTATCTGTCTCCCCAAAGCTGGTTCCAGACCTGCTCAAGTAGAGCAAAAGAGAATAGGTATGACTCATTTAAAAAGTTTTCAAAACCTCAAAAAATAGGCAGAAATAATAAATAAAACTGAGCATTTGATAGCACGACAGGGTGACTATACTCAGTAATAATTATAATAATTTAATTGCACATTTACAAATAACTAAAAGAGTATAATTGGATTGCTTTTAACACAAAACTTAAATGCTTGAGGAGACGAATACCTGATTTTACATAATGTGATTATTATCTATTGCATACCTGTATCAAAACATCTCATGTAGCTCATACATATATACACCTACTATGTAGGTGTATATTAAAATAAAATTAAAATTAAAAATTAAAAAAAATGTTAAGACTGCTCCCCTTTCAGTGTCAGCCTTGCAACCCACACTGCCCACTACACGTTTCTCATTTATTCATATCTCTATTAGGATAAGGACCTTAGAAACACATACATCTGTCCAAATGATGTTTGACCATTTCAGAATACCATGGGAGTTCTACCTCCATTGATCTGGGCATGACATTCCCATTAATTTAGAGTAAGATTCCATTAGTTTTCCAATGACTCACTTAAGATTGTTAATTCATAATAAGGAACAAATCCACCTGGGTGTTTTCCACATTAATTGCTGTCAAGCTGTGTCTCCTCCATCCAGCACAGGTAATCAATCTTTCAGACTTTAATGCAAGGCTCTTGCTTTCCCTTAATAGGCTTCACCTTGTCAGTTTCACCTCATCATTCTATCCCATCAGGTTCCTTAATAATTCTGATTCCATTTTCTAAGGTCTAAGCCAACTCTCCTATGCAGAAAAGAGTTAACATGGCAAGCCTGAGATTGCTGTCCTTAGAAAGGCCTGCTTATAGGGACATGGATGAAGCTGGAAACCATTATTCTCAGCAAACTAACACAGGAACAGAAAACCAAATGCCACATGTTGTCACTCATAAGTAGGAGTTGAACAATGAGAACACATGGACACAGGGAGGGGAACACCACTCACTGGGGCCTGTCGGGGGGTGGGGGTTTAGGGGTGCAATAGCATTAGTAGAAATATCTAAGGTAGATGACAGGTTGATGGGTGCAGCAAACCACCATGGCACGCATATACCTATGTAACAACCCTGCACTTTCTGCACACGTACCCCGTAACTTAAAGTATAATAAAAAATAAAAATAAAGCTCTGTTTGTAAGCTTGGCCCATGACTACTGTCTGGGAGCCTGAATATGGGGGCATGGGCGGTGGAGAGGGAGGTGGGTTCTTAATATTCTCCAACTGACAAGGGTGTTTACTGTCCCTGGACTGTTTGCACAAACAATGTGGTTTATACTGAGTGTTTGCTATCCTCCTAGGAGTCTGAATTTTTGGTACATGACAGTCAGAAGGTACTCAATAGTCAGAAGGTACTCATGTTGCCAACTCCAGTAGAAAACCTAAACTAAGCCAGAAAGGGCTTCCCTCAGGCAGAAACATCACACACGTTGCTGCATTTTTGTTGCTGGAGGAAGAGGATGTTCTATGTGATCCCTCACAGGAGGTATGAGCATAAGGAGCCCTGTATAGGAGGTATGAGCGTAAGGAGGCCTGCACAAGCCTCCACCTATGTCTTTTCCTGTTATAATCTGGTAAATTCCCTACCATTTGCAAAATCAACTGATATAAAGCCAAATATATTAGTCACTACTGTCCCTGGTGCATAAGAAGGGGTGGTCATTCAAAGAAAAAGCATGAGGAAACAGCAAGAAAAAAGTACTCTGCCTGGGTCTCTAAGAGAATAGAATATCTGCTAGTCATGGAATGTCAAAAATGGAGACAAAATGCCAAGAAACTAAAACATCCCTATTTAAACTCATCTTGAAGATTCTAAGCAAATACTGGTCACATTCTTTTTCAAAATTTACAAATAACTAAGAAGTCAAGGAAAAGAAGGGAATAGACACATCACTAGAATTCAAGATTAAATCTGACTACTCAATGTTATTTATTAAGCTTTGATTGAATACATGTATCACTGTAATAAGTTCTGAAGAGCTCCTCCCCCACCCCCACCAATAAAACATATCTCTAAGAAGCTTTATGGCCTAAGTTAATCAAATGGTAGGAGAGAGGAAATAAAGATACTAGAACTCTATTCTATAAACTACCAAAATTAGTCACAATCCTTTCTGAGAAACTTGTAGTCATAAAGTTATTTATCTGGCAAGTCCCAACCACAGAACTAAGAGCAGGAATTTAAAATGCACTGAGGAAAAATAAATCAGAGATGGCACAAACAAAGAGAAAAATATTCCATGCTCATGGATAGGAAGAATAAATATCATTAAAATGGCCATACTGCTCAAAGCTATTTATAGATTCAATGCCATTCCTATTAGACTACCAATGACATTCTTCACAGCACTAGAAGAAAAACTATTTTAAAATTCATATGGAACCAAAAAGAGCCAAAGCAATCCTGAGCAAAAAGAAAAAAGCTGGAGGCATCACGCTACCTGACTTCAAACTATACTACAGGGCTGGAGTCACCAAAACAGCATAGTACTGGTACCAAAACAGACACATAGACCAATGGAACAGAATAGAGAGCCCAGAAATAAGGCTGTACGCCCACAACTATATGATCTTCAACACAGCTGACAAAAACAAGCAATGGAGAAAGGACCACCTATTCAATAAATGGTGTTGGGATAACTGGCTAGCCATATGCACAAGATTGAAACCCCTTCCTTACACCATATACAAAAATTAACTCAAGATGGATTAAAGACTTACATGTAAAGCCCAAAACTATAAAAATCATGGAAGAAAGCCTAGGCAATACCATCCTGGACATAGTAACAGGCAAAGATTTCATGATAAAGACACGAAAAGCAATTGCAAGAAAAGAAAAAATTGACAAATGGGATCTAATTAAACTAAAGAGCTTCTGCACAGCAAAAAAAAAAAAAAACAATCAACAGAGTAAACAGACAACCTACAAAATGATATAAAAATTCTGCAAATTATGCATTTGACAAAGGTCTAATATCCAGTATCTATAAGAAACTTAAATTATAAGAAAAAATAAAGCACCCCATTAAAAAGAGCATCAAGGACATGACAACTTTTTAAAAGAAAACATACATGCAGCCAACAAGCATATTTTAAAAAAAGCCCAACATCACTGATCATTAGAGAAATGCAAATCAAAATCACAATGAGACACCATCTCATACTAGTAAGAATGGCTATTACTAAAATAAAAAAACAACAGATGGTGGTGAGGTTACAGAGAAAAAAGAACACTTACACATTGTTGGTGGGAGTGTGAATTAGGTCAACCATTGTGGAAAGCAGTATGGTGATTCCTCAAAGAGCTAAAAGCAGAACTACCATTCGACCCAGCAATCCCATACTGGGTATATACCCAGAGGAAAATAAATTATACAGTTGGAAGCAGGTGTAATTACATGGCTTTCCAAATGACTGCATTGCCAATCCATCTTCTCCCAGCTAAATGACTGATTTCTACCACTGCTGCCTCCCAAGGGGGTCTCTTGCAAGGACGTGAGTGTTGATGATCCTAAAATGGCACTTAAAGCTTTGAACAACCACTGGTTGGTGCAAATATATAAGGGGCCTTTTAGAAAACACTGAATAGGGATCGTTTCCTGACTAGAGAGATGGAATGGGACACAGGCTTAGCATTGCAGAAAAGCAAATTGTTGGTTCTCACTCAAATTAGCTTCATAACAATTTTGGGCTTCCATTGATTCATCTGGAAAACAAGAGACTGCCTGCTTAAAGTCTCTCAACCTGTGGTTCTCTAAATCCATGTGAACTCTCTGTATGTGACAAATTCAGCACTCTATTAACCAGAGAAATGGAGGAGTGAGCCCTGAACACCCCCAATCCTCCTTAAAACAGGAGGGAGGAGCAATCACAATCAATATCTAGTAACATATTCAGCACTCTGCAGACATAAATCCAATGTTCAAGAGATACAAGTATAAAACCAGGGTAGAAATCCACAATTTCATGTACACCAAAAGGCTACAACCATCTGTGACTGGCATTTGTTCCATAATTGAGCCCTGATAGTTTCCTGAAATATTTGTAAGATCTGTGCAGCCTCAGCCTGGGGCTGAAATGACTGCTCACCTGCTTTCCAAAGTCCCTCAGGTTTACCAGATCATAAGAGGGTCTCTACCATTTTTGGGAGGTGCCAGATCCCTTTGAGAGTCTATAACAGTTCCAGGTGCAGGTTTTATGGGTCTTGGGCACCATAGGAAACCTGCTTGTTCTGCCCAATGGCTCCCCTCCATGGCTGACCTGCATCATGACATTGTTCCTCATGGCTTCAACCTTGGTTGGCACCTGCACCTGCCCAGCCACTCAACTTAAAAGTGAATTCCTCATTTTCAGGTAAATTTTGCATCTTCTTACGTTTACCTCCCTCAGATCTCTTTTTATCCATACTCCTCAGGGCTTCTCTGTTAGGTAAATGCTTTGTAAATCCAGGGTCGCATTGAATGACTTTAGAATAGATTTGGGATATCTAAGTCTCACAGTCTTTAGAGCTGCATCCTAAAGTTTGATCTAAAATATCCCTGTCCCTTCCTTCCTTCCTCCATGCCTCCCAATCTTAGAAGCACATACAGCAAAGAGGCCTCTATATCCCTAATTGTCATGGGGAACAGATTTTTTTTTTCCTGACCACACAGGACTTCTAGTGCATGACTATTCAAAACCAGTGTTCCAGACTCCTGTCCACACAAGGAGAAGCAAAACAAGGGCTGAAGCTCTCATGGGCAACGGAGAATCTATCAGATACTTTAAGCTGCAATAACATAAAACCTGTCTTATAACAGCTTAAACATGGGATATATCTTTCTCTTATAACAGAAATTCTGAATATATGTGGCTGCTGTCCTTAATCCAGAAACTTGATGATTTTCAAGCCAGCATCATGTACTCATTTAATTTTTTCTCTTATTTGACTCCTTGTTATTGTAAGATGGCTGCACCAGCCCCATAATTTTAGCAGACCTAAGATGGCATAAAGAGTAAATTCAAAAGTTTCCCAAAGCAGAGTGACCATGGAAAAGTTACTTAATTATCTGACCCTCATTCCTTAATTCAATGAATATTAAATGTGATATGCTGAGCACATTAGCAAAAGCAGTGATACTTGGTGTTCTCAAGAAACATACATTGCAAAATGTTTTCCTTTCAATGTATTTTATTCTGATGACATTACAAAAGTACATATAAGATACTTTTTTCTAAAGTACAGTTAACTGACTTAGGAAAAGAGACAAAGCCTCTACAGGTTTAAAAATGAAACAAATTTTAATGTAAAGAATATTTAAAAATATTTTAGATGGCAAACAAGGCTTGCTCATGCAAAACTGTATCTAATATAGACTGAATACATAATGTGATAAAACAAGTGGATAGGACACTGGTAATCAATTCAGATTTATATAATACTCATTTGGAATAGAATCTGATAATGAGAAAAAAGTGAATTTCAAAGCAGTAGTTTCAAGAAAATTACTGCTACCACTTGTAATATAATCCCTCTTACTGTTGAAAGCCATTAATAGCTTGGCACATAAAAATTTAATGCAAAACACATGAAAACTAAAAAAATAAGATTATTTTTCCTCTCTACAATAGTAAAATTTAAATCTATTTTATGAATTGAATGGTAGGGGGAAAGAATGCCTCTGTTTGAAGGTATTCAGCATTTGGTGTAAAGGCTAGTGCTTCTCTAGCTAGGGTTCTATACTGCCAGGCAAGGGTAGTATCAGCACAATGACTTAGACTCCTTAGAAACAAATTTCTAGGATTTACATTCTTTGGGACTGATTTGTTTATAGTTTAACCTCACTAGTCAGAAAGAAGGCCAACAGAATAATAAGGAAACCTCAACAATGTTGGGAAAATATAAAGTTGCCACAGGTGGCCTCTGCAATACTAGAAAAACTTTTATTGTTGTCAAAGTCATGGTGTATGCAAATTTGCATTTTTAGAGTAACTAAGCACTTTCCTGAGGGCTTTGCAAGTTTAAGATGAAATATTTCAGTTAACCGACAGCCCTATAAAACCACCAAATTTATTCACAATATGAAGAATAAAAGATACAACTGGATGCCAATACGAACACTGTAGCACAAGGAAGTTTCAATACTTAAGCAAAATCTATGACAGCATCATTGTCCAAAAGTTTTTTTTTTAAGGTCTAAATATTGAAGCACCATAACTCCATAATTTAGCAAGCACTCTCCACCTCAAGATTGTAATAAGTCAAATATGAGGAGCAAATATTACAGACAGTGTGAACAGTAGACTTCTAATTAGGAGGGGTCAGGGGAGTGTGGGTTATGGAATAGAGAACACTGGCTTGGGGCAGACTGTGTGCACTGCAGAGAATAGCACTAGGAGATAAATTCAAAAAGTGAAAAAGAAGTTCAAAACAGACTGACTTCTTCATACTCTTCAAAGTTTGACCCTTTGGCCAAGTCGGGAAGGTACCTTCCTCTCCCATTCTTTCTCCTTCCAGTTTTTCTCCTCTTGACCCCTTGTCCTTACATGTAAACAAAAAATGTTCACATCAGTGTTTAGTACACTGATAATATTCTTATGACAAATAATAAAGGACATTCTAAATCTCAAATTATTAACAATCTTTTTATTTTTGTCCCATCAGTAATCTGTCTTTACTACTGTCATGGAATGTGAGGATCTTTGGTTTGAGGCTTAGTCATGAAGTGAGGGAGGATTTCTATTGCTGAAAACAAATGGAGAAAAGTGAAAACCCTTTTGTTTGCATATACTTGAAATATTGTACATGATGATACAAACACAAGCCTCATTGAAAAACATGTTTAATACTTGTGAAAGTTAAAAAAAAAATAAGCCAATGAGGTTTAATTTAAAGTTGAGGCCAGGCATGGTGGCTTATGCCTATTATCCTGGCATTTTGGGAGGCTGAGCAGGAGAACGACATGAGGCCAGGAGTAGGAGACCAGCCTGGGCAACGTAGTGAGACCCCTTATATCTACAAAAAAAAAAAAAAATTGGTTGTGGATGTGTGTGCTCGTAGTCACAGCTACTCAGGAGGCTAAGGTGGCAGGATTGCTTGAGCCCAGGAGTTGGAGACCACAGTGAGTTTTGATCATGTCATAGCATTCCAGCCTGGACACAAGAATAAGATTCTCTCTAAAAAAAACAAAAAATAAGCCTGGGTGCAGTGGCTCATGTCTGTAATCCCAGCACTTTGGGAGGTTGAGGTGGGTGGATTGCCTGAGGTCAGGAGTTCAAGACCAGTCTGGTCAACATGGTGAGACCCCGTCTCTAGTAAAAATACAAAATAAATAAATAAATAATAAAATTGAGAGACAGTTACATTCCAGGCAGCATCTAGAAGCCAATGTTCTTGTCTATAAGTGATCAACATAACCCTACAGAATGGCTAAGAGGCAACTTTGGAATAGCTTCAACATTTATTGTGAAATGTTTTACATAAGGTCTTTATCTTTCTTTAATAAGTCATTATCCCACTCTTTATCTTCAGAAATAACGAATCATGTTTTCAGCCTAAATTAGATGAAACGTCTTATTAATATTTCCTTTAAAATCCTGTATGAAGAATTTATTAAACTTATGTCATTCAAAAGTGTTTCTAAAAAGTCTAGTGAGACAAAAATAAATAACAAAAATACTATCAAATGGAGATTAAGGAGGTTAGTAAGTAAATGCAAAAATCATAGCTCTGAAATACAGAATGCAGGTGAATTTAAAGTTTTGTTTTTTTTTTTTTTGTCTGACAAGTCTTCCTATATAACTTGTTTCAATACATTCTAAACAGGCAGCTGGAGTTGACTAAGTTCTCAGGTGCAAATGAAAAAATAGGTGATTTCTTATTAAAGGGGATAATCCTTTATATCTCAATATAAATAAAATACATTTGGGTTTGATACAAAAACAGTTTAGACAGAAGAAAGCCCCTGAGGGCTTAATCCATTCTTTTATTAGCAGAATGACAGAAGATATTTAACTTATGCCTCTTTTATTAAAAAAAACACATTAAAGAATATATATCACTCTACACTTTTACTGTGTTATACATTTTGTATATAGTAAATTATTATCATGTTTTTTTCTTAAATTATCTGATATGGTTTGGATCTGTGTCTCTGCCCAAATCTCATGTAAAACTGTAATCCCCAGTGTTGGAGGTGGAGCCTGGTGGACAGTGATTAGATCATGGAGGTGGTTTCTCATGAATGGTTTAGAATCATCCCACATGGTACTGTCCTTGTGATAGAGGGTGAGTTCTCATGAGATCTGGTTGTTTAACAGTGCATAGCACCTACCTACTCTTGCTCTTGCTGCTCCTGCCATGTGAGATGCCTTGCTCCCCCTTTGCCTTCTGCCATGATTGAAAATTTCCTGAGGCCTCCCAGAAGCTGAGCAGAAGCCGCTATGTTTCCTGTATAGCCTCA
Source organism: Chiropotes sagulatus (assembly GCA_963574175.1). NCBI lineage: Eukaryota > Metazoa > Chordata > Mammalia > Primates > Pitheciidae > Chiropotes > Chiropotes sagulatus. The sequence goes on from CAUYNN010079359.1 coordinate 26,207, forward strand.
AGAACTGTGAACCCATTAAATGTCTTTTCTTTATAAATTACCCAGTCTCAGGTATTTATTTATAGCAGTATGAGGACAAACTAACACAGAAAATGGATACCATGGATTGTGGCATTGATACAAGGATACCCGAAAGTGTGGAAGCAGCTTTGGAACTAGGTAATGGGCAAAAGTTGGAAGTGTTTGGAGGGATCAGAAGAAGACAAGAATATGAGGGGAAAATTTGGAACTTACTAGAGACTTGTTGAATGGTTGTGACTCAAATGCTGACAGTGACAAGAACAAAGATGGCCAGGCTGATGACAACTCAGATGGAGATTAGGAACTTATTAGGAACTGGAACAAAGGTCATTTTTATTGTGCCTTAGCAAAGAACCTGGCTGCATTGTGCCCCTGCCCTAGGGATCTGTGAAAGTTTGAACTTGGAAGTCATGATTTCAGGTCTCTGGAAGAAGAAATTACTAAGCAGCAAATCACTCAAGAAGTGCCCTGGCTGCTTCTAAGAGCCTATACTCATATATGTGAGCAAATACATGATGGAAAATTGGAATTTATATTTAAAATGGAATCAGAGTGTAAAAGTTTAGAAAATTTACAGTCTGGCCATGTGGTAGAAAAGAAAAGCCTATTTTCAGGGGAGGAATTCAAGCAGGCTGCAGAAATTTACATAACTAAAAAGGAGCCAAGTGCTAATAGCCAAGACAATGGGGAAAAGGTAAAAAGGCATTTCAGAGACCTTCACAGCAGCTCCTCCTATCACAGGCCTGGAGGCCTAGGAGGGAAAAATGGTTTCATGGGCCAGGCCCAGGGATCCACTGCCTTGTGCAGCCTTAGGACACTGCTCCTGGTATCCTGGTCACTCCAGCTCTAGCCATGGCTTAAAGGGGCCCATGTACAGTTCAGTATGCTGTTTCAAAGGGTGCAAGCCATAAGCCTTGGTGGGTTCCATGTAGTATTAAGCCTATGAAGGCACAGACTATAAGAGTTGAGGCTTAGAAGCCACCCTGTAGATTTCAGAGGATGTCTGGAAAAGCCTGGATGTCCAGACAGAAACCTGCTGCAGGGGCAGAACCCTCATGGAGAACCTCTACTAGGGCAATGCAGAGAAGAAATGTGGAGTTGGAGCCCCCACAGAGGGTTCCCACTGGGGCACTGCCTAGTGAAGCTGTGACTAGAGGGGCACTGTTCTCCAGACCCCAGAATGGTAGATCCACCAGCAGTTTGCACCCTCAGCCTGGAAAAGCAGCAGGTGTTAAATGTCAGTCTTTGAAAGCAGCCACAGGTGCTGAACCCTGCAAAGCCATAGGGGTGGAGCTGCTCAAGGCCTTGAAAGTCCATCCCTTGCATCAGTGGGCCCTGTATGTGGGACACTGAGCCAAGGGAGATTATTATATTTTGGAATTTTAAGATTTAATAACTTCCCTGCTGGGTTTCAACTTTCCTGGGGCCTTTAGTCCCTTTCTTTTGGCCAATTTGTCCCTTTTGGAATGGGGGTATTTACCCAATGCCTATACCTCCATTGTAACTTAAAAGTAAGTAAGTTGTTTTTGATTTTACAGACTCATAGGTGGAAGGGACTAGCCTTGCCTCAGATGAGACTTTGGACTTTGGAATTTTGAGTTAATGCTGAAATGAGCTAAGACTTTTAGGAACCAGCCAGGCATGGTGGCTTATGCCTGTAATCTCAGCACATTTGGAGGCTGTGACAGGTGGATTGCTTTGACCTGAGGAGTTTCAGACCAGCCTGGGTAACATGGCAAAACACCATTTCTACAAATAATACAAAAATTAGCCAGGCGCAGCGGCCCATGCCTGTACTCCCAGCTACTCAGGAGGCTGAGGCTAGAGAATTGCTTGATCCTAAGAAGCAGAGGTTTCAGTGAGCCAAGATCTGCACTCCAGACTGGGTGACAGAGTGAGAACCTGTCCTAAAAACAAAACAAAAAAGACATTGGGTGACTATTGGGAAGGCATGATTGTATTTGGCAATGTGAGAAGGATGTGAAATTTGGGAGGGTCTGGGGGTGAAAAGATATGGTTTGAATCTGTGTCACTGCCCAAATATTATGTCAAATTGTAATCCCCAGTTTTGGAGGTAGGACCTGGTAGGAGGTGAATAGATCATGGCAGCAGTTTCTCATGAATGGTTTAGCACCATCCCCCTTGTTATTATTCTCCTGACAGTAAGTGAGTTTTCGTGAGATCTGGTTGCTTAAAAGTGCATAGCACCTTCCCCTTCTCTCTCTTCTTCCTGCTCCCACCATGTGAGACATCTTACTGCCCCTTCACCTTCCACCATGATTTTAAGTTTCCTGAGGCCTCCCTAGAAGCCAAACGGAAAGCACTATGCTTCCTTACAGCCTGTAGAACCATAAGCCAATTAAACATCTTTTCTTTATAAATCATCCAGTCTCAGGTATTTCTTTATAGCAATGAATGCAAGAATCAGATAATACATTATCCTTATTGAAATAAAGTTTGCTCATCCTCACACTATAACATGAATAAAAATAGTGGCTTTAAATTCCATGTTTGTGATATAGTTTGGATATTTGTCCCCACTCAAATATTATGTTGAAATATAATCCCCAGTGTTGGAATTGGGCCTGGTGGGAAGTGTTTGAATCATGAGGGCAGATCCTCATGAATGGCTTGGGCTATCCCCTTGGTGATAAAGTGAGCTCTCACTCTGAGTTCACATGAGATCTGGTTGTTTAAAAGTGTGTGGCACCTCCCACCCCCTCAACTTTCTCTTGCTCCTGCTTTCACCTTGTGAAGAGCCTGCTCCTGTTTCAGCTTACACCATGAGTAAAATCTCCATGAGGCCTCTCTAGAAGCTAAACAGATGCTGATGTTATACTCCCTGTATAGCCTGAAGAACGGTGAGCCAATTAAACCTCTTTCCTGGATAAATTACCTAGTCTCAGGTATTTATTTACAGCAATGCAAGAATGACCTAATACAGTTTGCAATGAATTTTGGAAGATTCTTTTTCTTAACCAAAATCTTCCTATGTTAAAATTAATTTGAATAAAGTATTGCAAAATAAAAATCTATAAGATAATCCTTAGAATCCTTGAAAAGAAATTATTTCTAATATATACATGTATAACCTTCTAACAACCTTTATGTGTTGATAAAATTCCAAGTAAAGACTGAAACATAAAAGGAAATTTTAGAAAAAAGAAAACCTTTCGTTGCTCTCATATCACATTTCATATGATGATTAAAATAACGACCATGGGTTTTGTAAAATAAATCCAAACAAAACAAAAACAATCTATCCATCTTATTCATAAAATCACTGGCATGCAAACTTGAAAATAAAATACAAAATGATACAAATGTTCTTAATGTTAAGGAAACCTAAAAATGCATGTTTTATTTACAAAATTGAAATAGAATAAAACCTATCTGATTATGTGATTGTGTTGTTAGAAAGTTTGATTTTGAAACCTGCTTATCATTTGGCAAAAATTCTCATTATCCATAATGCTGTCACCTGAAGTAGACTCAGTCAATTTATTCAGCAAAGGGACAATATCTAAACTAATAATCTACATGTAGTCAACACATATTACACCTAAGTATGACTTCATGATAATAACAGGTCATTATGTCAAAATTAGCCATGTTTTAAAGTTCTTGCTCTGAAGCCAAACTACTAATGGAAACATTTTTATCAGTTGACACAGACAATGGGTTTCTTTGTATCCTGTTTTCTCTAACTGTGTATCATTAATTATATTTGTTTCCTAAGAGTTACTACAACAAAGTAACACAATCTGGGTGGTTTAGAACAACATAAATTTATTACCTCACAGTTCTAGAGACTAGAAGTCCAAAATCAAGGTTTTGCTAGGTTTGGTTCCTTTATAGTGCTATGAGGGAAGGATCTGCTTTAGGCCTCTCTCTTTGACTTGAAGATGCATCACTTTGATCTCTGCTTTCATGTTTATGTGGACTTCTTCCCAGGTGTGTCTTTATGTCTGAATTCCTCCTTTTTATAAGGATACCAGGCTGAATTAGGGTCTGTCCTGGTGACCTCATCTTAACTTGATTGTATCTGCAATGACCCTATTTACAAATAAGATCACATTCTGAGGTTCTGGGGGATAGGAGTTCAATATATGAATTTTAGGGAGACGCAACTCGACTGACAACACTAGTTGATAACAGATTAGCATTGAGATAACTCTAGCTGTAGATGAAGCAAGAGAATAACTGTTCTAGAAGAAACATTTATCTGTCTTTCAATTAAAGTTTCTCAATGAATTCTTGAAGTAGTGCCAATTCTTGCCTATTAGTCAAATTGAACTCATGAAAAAATAAAATAAGGTACTTACTATTCACTGTGCACTGGTTACCGACTTGTCTGAGTCCAGTGAGACAGAACGTCCATGCACACAATGAGTTATACAAGAGGGTTTATTCCTTACAGATAGGCAGCAAGGGACCACAAAAGCCTAGGATTCATTGTAAGCCAGGCCCCCAAGGCTCAGGAAAACTGCCTGTGGTAGATGGAGTTTAGTCTGCATGTGCTCCACTTTCATCACAGTGGAGGGACCCCAGAAAGCAGCTTGCCCTGGGTTTTATACCCCAGATATATAATAATCACTGGGCTGAAGTATTAAAGGACATCCTGTTTCTAGGGCCACTGGAACAGAGCCCTATCTGAAGATGTTGCATTCCCAGCACCATCTACAGTTATTTTTCAGAGCTACAAATGAGAAAGGAGAAAGAACTCAATTGGTCCAAAGCCACCCTGGAACTGTCCTTCACTTGAAGGTGTTGCCATGAGACTTTTCTTGCGGTTGCACCACAGAATCAAAGTGCTAGTAAAAAATATGGGCATAAACTTTGAACAGACACTTTAGAACAGTCTTGGCTATAGATATAAAGTTCTTGGGAAATAGGACACTAATATTAGAAGAAAAAAAAATTTCATGATCAATATAATCCTAAAACTAGGCCATCAAATAGTCAATGTATTTCGGAACAAAAACTTTGACTGAATTATTAATATTAGTACCACCCTCCCCATGATATTCAGATATTAGACCTGAAGACATGACTGAACAACTTGATTCAGTGTAGAGTTCTGATCTGCTTGAAGAAATCCAAAGCATGAACTGTCATCCATTGATCAAGAACCTCTTGTAGCAACATAGCAATTCCTTTCACATTCTCACTTCCAACAATATTTCTGCATGTTTTAAGTGTTCATACTGACGAAACCTTTTAGGGATATTCTTCTTTGACTTCAGAGGGGAAAGGCCTTCATCCATGGGTGGATGTGAGGCTGCTAACCAGGTGAGGTGCTGTGGTCCTGTTCCCTGGTCTTGGTGCAGAAGCATAAATCCTAGGAATATCCATCAGCTGAGGACATCAGTGAAGAGTACAGGAATTTTGGGTGGCCAAGGCTGTATGTGTCTGCAGGAGCAGAAAGGGTTTCTGGTGTCCTCCTATTTTCCACCATAGGGGAGTCACCACTGAGGGTGTCCATCTTACAGGTGGGGTCCAGGGCGTGAGTGTACACAGTGGTGATGCTGGTGTCTGGGTTGTAGGCACATGAAGAGTGGCTGTGGCAGGGCCTAAGTTATGGGCACGCATAGAACAGTGGTGATGCCAGGGTCTGGGACACAGGCACAATTGTGGCAGCAAGTGGTGCTGGTTTCTGGGGCACAGGCATCAGTGGAACATTGGTGATCCTGGAGTCTGGGGCATGGGCATGCAAGCAGCAGAGGCAAAAGTACCTGGGGCACGTATGTTGGAATGCTAACATAGAGTTAATAGGCAAAAATGGGTCCTTCTCACAGCAGTATGAACTCCGTGCAGCTCCATCAGTTGGAGTCAGCATTCGTGATGACTGAAAGGTCCTCAATAGCAAGAGATCTGTTCCTTTTACCCCATGGGGAAAAATCATGGCCAATAGAATCCCTCTAGGCATCAACCTGTGCCAGACTCAGGGACCTGGTGATATTGAAAAATGCTTCCTATTCTTTTGTTTGTTTGTTACTGTACTTTGGGTTCTAGGGTACATGTGCACATCCTGCATCCTGCAGGATTATTGCACAGGTACATACAAGACATGACATGGTGGTTTGTTGTCTCCATCTCCCCTCCAACCCCCCCATCGCCTACATCAGGCATTTCTCCTGGTGTTATCCCTCCCCATCCTCCCCATCCCCTGATGTCCCTCCCTTCCTCTCTCCCCCACCCCCTCACCTAGCCCAGTTAGTGTTGTTCCCTTCCCTGTGCCCAAGTGTTCTCATTGTTCATCATGAGTGAAAACGTGGTATTTGGTTTTTTGTTCTTGTGTCAGTTTGCTGAGAAGGATGGTTTCCAGATTCATCCATGTCTCCACAAAGGACAAAAACCTGTCATTTTTAATGGCTGCATAGTATTCCATGGTGTATGTGTGCCATATTTTTTTGTCCAATCTGTCATCGATGGGCATTTGGGTTGCTTCTAGGTCTTTGCTATTGTAAACAGCTCTTCGTGTTGCATTGATTGTTTTATCATTATGTAATGCCCTTCCTTGTCCCTTTTGTTGATTTAAAGTCCGTTTTATCAGAGACTAGGATTGCTATCCCTGCTTTTTATTGCTCTCCATTTACTTAGTAAATCTTCTTC
>CAUYNN010079361.1:0-10086 GCA_963574175.1 Chiropotes sagulatus
TCTGCTTCTATGGGCCAAAATCAACAAAACAACAATTGGCAATAAAATAATTCCACTACAGAAATTATTCTAAAGATATGCTTCAGATTTATGAATAGTTAGTGGTCACACACAAGGAAAAAATTACTAATTTAATCCTTAGTGTGAGGTAGCAGGGTGCTTCTTGCCCCAAACCATTTCTAATTTGGTCATTACTGATCTTCCTCTCTGAAAAGAGTTAATTCTGTAGAGAATTCAGTTTGCCTGTCATGTACAGTTCAACAGATCACAAGCAGCAGATGATGGCTTCAAGGAAGAGAATCTGAGTATAAGAATGATGTTGCCTCCAGAAATGAAAAGAAAATGATGAATTATCTTTGAATTTTTGGTTAAAGTATAAAGCTGCATATGGCAGCAAATGGTTTCACATAGGTGCCCCTTGAAAGGTCAGATATACATTCTGTTCCAACTTATGTCCGTAATAGCTGTAAAATGTTAACACATAGCCTTTATTGCCATGGACAATTACCTGTGCTTTATGGCTTTGTTACAACGTAAACATTACCCCCAAGGCTTGGACTCTTCGTATTCTGTGAAGTAGGTCCATTGTGCACTGGTTAATGACTTGTTCGAATCCAATGAGACAAAACATTCTTATATGCAACAAGCTGCATCAAGTGGGTTTATTGCTTACAGATGGGCAGCAAGGGATAACGGAAACCAAAGAGTCATTGAGAGTCGGTCGCTTAAGGCTCAGGAAAGCTGCCTGGGATAGATGGAGTCTTGAGTGCATGTGCCCTGCTTGCATTGCACATGAAGAAGCCTGAAAAGCTGCCTCTGCAGGGTTATACACTTCAGAGTCATGTGACTTGCATTGATAACGCATTGAAGGACATTCTGTTCAAGGGTGGCAGATTGAAACAGAGCTCGGGCGGTTCTGGCCAGTTCCTCTCTACCTCAGGATATTGCATTCCCAGCACATTCTATGGTTATTCTTGAAAACTATAAGTGAGAAAATGGGGAGAACTAGGTCTGTCCAAGATTATTTGAAGAACAGTCTTACAAGTTCCTGTAGATAATCAGGACAATATATTCATTAGCCATATGTTTTAAAACATTACTGTTGGCCATGCGTGGTGGCTCATGCCTGTAATCCCAGCACTTTGGGAGGCAGAGGCAGGCAGATCACAAGGTCAGGAGTTTGAGACCAGCCTGGCCAATATGGTGAAACCTCATCTCTACTAAAAATATAGCCTGGTGTGGTGGCGGGTGCCTGTACTCTCAGCTACTTGGGAGGCTGAGGTGGGAGAATCGCTTGAACCCGGGAGGCAGCGGTTGCACTGAGCCGAGATGGCACCATTGCACTCCAGCCTGGGCAACAGTGCGAGACTCCATCTCAAAAAAAAAATTATTGTTGAGTATGTTTGAGAATATTATTTTCCCCAGTACATTAAAGACAGTTGCTCTGAATCCTTGGGATTTATGAATGTGGACCATGAAAGCCAAGGGACTCCTGCATGGAGTTAGTCTTCAGAGTGCCTGCTATTCGGTTGGGTAGATGCGAATGGTTCTGTGGAGCTCAGTCTTGAGTTTTTCTCAGCAAGCCAGCTGGAAGGAGAAGTGGCTATGAGTATTTATCGCTGCTTCCCTGTGCCCAAATGAAGCTCCCTGTCTTTCCCTAGGCAGATGTTCTTAAGCAGAGGCTAGGTCTGTCTACATCTGGCATTTTCACAGTGTCATTTACATTCTCCTCACAGGACTAACTTTCACCTGCTGTTTTCCCAGCATTTTCCAGAGCCCACTCTTGGGATTCAGCCTGTATTTCCAGAAATCCCTGAGTGACAACTGCTCTCTGTCCCAGAATATAAAGTGATGTGTGGTTTGTAAATATAATGTTCACAATTTGCTACAAAATGCAGCATTTTCCTACTCCTCCTCTTTTTCGTTCTCCTCCTCTTTCTTCTCCTTTTCCTTCTTGTGAAAGAAGCAACAAAAATAACCACATTTATTTTCATCTTGGCGCATTGTTAAAGATTATTCTCCCAGTCTTACTAAAAGAATGGCAGACTTTGGATGCACTATTCGAACGTGAGAAAGGGAGGATATTACTGACAAAGCAAACCAGGTCTCTTGAAATATTTTTTTAAACATTTTGTCAACAAGGACTCTTAAAGTATTTTTTCTATATTTGTGAAAAGACACATATATAGTTATAGAAACTATGACTGCATGAGAAAGAAGCCCAACATATACTCTTAATCTGGTTTAGGACAGTTAAAACTCCAAAATGTTGTGTTTCATTTAATGACAGGGAGACAACGCCAGCACTTGATTTTATATCCACCACATGAGAAAATTTGAAGGCGATGAAGCACTGAATTTTCCCATTGTACTGCAATTATAGGAACACCTGTGTTACCTAGCTGTGCACTGAGCCCCATGAAATGCAATGTTCCAGAGCTGTCAAAACGTCTTATTTCTTACCTTTAATTCAGCGACCTAATTGTGGTCAATCTAGCTATTATGTTGTGCTATGCTTCATTTATAAGCGTCCAGCAGAAAGGCTAATAATTTTGGATTTAACTCAAAGAGCTCTTGTAAACATTCACCTAGCTCTATATACCATTCTTTAAATATGACTTATGGTATATTTGCTAAAGAAAAATGGGGTCTTTTGTAATATAAAAATAATCCTTAAATCATGAGGATGCTTAAGCAGAACATGTTAATCTGGATTCAAATGCATGGTCTTTGATATATCTCAGCTCTGAGGTCTGAGTTATCTAGTTTGAGCTCTGTCCAAATACAAGAAGCATAGAATGTGAACCTTTGTTCACTGGCTGCCATAATATAGTTGCAATATCTGAACCAATTTAGTGACATTGTTTTTTTTGAATCCCAAATCAGATCATGTGACCTATAAAGAATATTGTCAGTTAGATGAAATTATTTATATGGCCAATTTAGAAAGACAGATATTTTTAGATTATATCTTCAATATATAGATCTTAGTTCAGATATTTTAAAGTTACCTAATTAATAAATTAGTTTTACTGCAATGAATAAAATACCTAAGAATCAACACTTTCCTGAGAAACACCCTAAGAAATAGGATATTGTAATGTAATAGTCTGTTCTCATGCTGCTAATAAAGACATACCTGAGACTAGGTAATTTATAAAGGAAAGGGGTTTAATTGACTCCCATTTCAGCATGGGAGACCTCGGGAAACTTACAATCATGGTGGAAGGGGAAGCAAACACATCCTTCTTCATGTGGTAGAAGCAAGGGAAAGTGCTGAGCAAAAGTGGGAAAAGCCTCTTATAAAACCATCAGATTTCATGAGAACTCTCTCACTATCAGGAGCACAGCATAAGAGTAACCACACCCATGATTCAATTACCTCCCACCAGGTCCCTATTATGACACATGGAGAGTATGGAACTATAATTTAAGATGAGATTTGGGTGGGGACACAGCCAAACCATATCATTTTATTTCCACATTTAATAGCACTCATGAAGAGGGTTAAAAAGAAAATAATGCCAGTTGGTAAATGTAGCAATAAAGCCAGATTCCATAAAGATAAATATTTATGGACAAGAACAATTTATTCCTACAATATAAGGGTGATATAACAAAAATTTCCAATATATTTAAATGTGAGGGTAAAGGGGAAAACTATTTTTTTCTCTATAATTAGGGGCTGCAAGATTATTTTGGGAAACTTAACAAGAGTAGAAGCAAGGAGTCTACTGTTACCAAAAATACTCTAAATTAAATAGGAATAAGACAAAACCCAGTAAGGTGAATTTTATGGGAGTTAGCTAAAAGACAGAAATAGTAGTGATATTATCCATTTTTGTAGTACCAATGTTATTCAACTTAGTTTTAACCATTTTCTCATTTATTTAACATTCATTTATTGATTGACTACTCTCTGCCACTTAGTGTTCTTGGTGATAAGAATATGATGGTGACCAGTAAAGGAACTTCCTGTTTTCATGGAACCTCTATTCTAATAAGGAGAGAGATGATAATAAAATAATAATGGATGCCTTGTGGAAGTGATAAGGGCCATGATAAAAAGTAACACAGCATGATAGTGGGGGGAATGTATTTTAGAAAGCATGACCAGAAAGGCCCTCTCTTCCATGGGACGGTTAAGTTTATAGACCCAACCAAAGTAAGGGAGTGAGCCCTTATTATAACTGGGGTAAGCATTTTCAAGATACAGAGATGGTAAATACAGAGGCCCAGAATCAGGAGTGAACTTTATTTTGCCTAGAAATAGCACCAAAGTCAGTGTAGTCTTCATTGTGAGTAAGAGAGGTGTAAGGTGGTGTGGAATGAGCTTAGTGAGGTACAGGGTGGGAGAAAAGGAAGCTCATGTGGATCATTACAGACCATGAGAAGACTTTGGATTTTATTTTATTTTTAATGGGAAGGGCAGTCTGGGGACATAATATGATTTTATTTCTATTTTTAAAAGATCACACTGGCTGCTGTAGAAAGGAAAGAGTAGAAGCAAGGAGATCCATTAGGAGGTTATTGGGGAAAAGTAGAGATGGCTGTGGTAAGAGTGGTCAGACTTCGTGTGTGTTGTGTATCTGTCTATCTACCTATCTACACAACACAGACATGTATACATGACTGGGAAGAGAGTCAAATCTGGAATTTTGTTTTGGATAGCTTATAGTTGGTTATCAATTAGTTATCCAAGCTTAAATGCAGAGCAGGCAATTGTACATATGATTCTGCATCTCAGAGACAAATTTGGGATGGAAGATACAACTGTAGGTATTTAAAGCCAAGGACTATGTGAGACCATCCAGAAAGTGAGAGTGGATAGGGAAGAGAAGAGGGCTGTAGACTGAGCTCTGGGATCTGCCAGTATTTAGAGGACTGGGAAGGACTAGCAAAGGAGACTGAGAAGGAAAGGACAGGCAAGTAGAAGCAGAGTGCTGAGAGTGGCCCCTCTGACACAAAGTGGGGACAGTGGGCCAAGAGAAGGGAGCATTCAATTGTATACGATGCTGCTGAGGATCCAGAAAGGTGAGGATTAAGATCTATTTAACGTAAACTAGGGAGGTTTGGGTATTCTTGGTGACAGTGGTTTCATGCAGCAGTCGGGATGAAAGCCTGATTAGAGTAGGTTTAAGAGAGAATGGGAAGAAAAGTGGACACTAATATTTGGGGATAGTGGAAAGAGCTTGGCGGATATTTTATAAATGTTCAGATTTTTATAAACAATATTTGGTAGATATTTTATAAATATCTTATAAAATACTCCTATCTTCTTATTAAAATATGGCTCAAAGTCATCACTTAAAAATTAGAAAGGTGAGATGTTAGAGAAAAGATATGTTTATATGCAATAATCATCTGAAAGACTGGGGAGATATGAACTGAAGAAACGAAATGGGATTGCCAGGCAGTATTGAAGACCCATATAATATGTTTATTTTGTGGATGTTATTATTTTGTGGATGTTATTATGTGGATGTTATTATTATTTTGTGGATGTTATTATGTAATTGTGTGGATGTTTTCATCTACGTTTAGTTAACACTAGATCAGATAAGCTACCAAATTCATTAAGTGAAAATCAAAGCAACATTAAATATTAGAAAAAAAAAAGTTATTTTTAAATACTTGTATATATTCCTAGGAAATAAAAAAATCAAAACTATTAGAAATAGTGAGTGAGGTTACAATACTGCTGTTTATATAATAAAGACTTAAAAATATTAGTCTTTTCTTTATACCACTAATACAGTTTAAAATATGAAAAGGAAATTAAGTTATATTTAAAGAACCAGCAAGAACTATGAAATGCCCAGAAAAATGTTAAAGTTTCTAACATAAGGAAAGCTCTTAAATTCTCAGAAAGGCCAAAAAACATGGCCTGAATCAGACCATGTTCTTAGATGGGAAGACTTGCATGATCAAAATATCAATATTTTTAAATCAAAATATACATTTAACTACATTTAACATTCTAATTTAATAATATTCCAATTTGTGAAATTCCACTTAATAAATGATCCTAAAAATTTTAGTAAGCACTCCTAGATATCTTTGAATATAAGTAATAGAAGCTATTTTTGACCATAAATTCCAATTATCTGAACCTGTACATCTACATCTATATTTGTATCTATATTATTTACCTATATTGATATAGATATGTATATATAGGTAATATAAATATACATATTTATTCTTATGCAAATGTAAAGAAACTTCTAGGAAGATAAAAAATTATAGATTATTTCTGAAAGATGGCAACAGAGGACTAAAATAAGAATTTTGAATTTGTGTTTCCAAATAGGTTAGAGTTCATTATTTTGTGATGTTCTGTTTTGAATAAATAAAAATTGTTCTATAAACAATATTTTAGAAAGAAAACAAAATTTGTGCTAGAGTAAATAAAAGGTGAGGAACTGAGAGATTTCTTGTGTGGTAATCTTCTGTTTAGGTTGTCCTTATTTATGAAAAAGATTTCCCTATCTTTTGGCTCTTTTGTACTTTACTTCTGGGGGTAGTTACCTTTCCATTCCTAGTAGGAGACCCAGCAGAAGAACAAGCCATGAAAATGGGACTGGGGGGCAAGTTTTGACCTTTCTTGTTTGTTTCCAGGATGAGCTGATTATATAGCAACACCACATGTCATTTTTTTCTGAATTTGGGTTTATCCAAAGGGGCAAGGTAGACAAATGCACTTAATCACTGCTGATGTGGGGTCAATGAGAAGTAAATATTTGTAAATTTTCCATTCTCTTACTGTTTATTAAATCTTGAATTTAATTCTTATCATTTAAGGAAGGAGGCATATTTTTAATGCAATTTTTAAAATGTAGAAAATGAGCTATTTTTAGATACTTCAGAGTTGCAAATTTGTGTATTATAAATGTCTGTCTCCTACTCATATGATTACTTATTTTAAGGGCAAGTGATTATGATGGAACAGAGAAGTAACTTTTCATTCGGAAAGAAATATATTTAAAGAAAAAGCAAGTAACTTAAATATTTAAAAATATTAGGTAAATTATAGTAGAAATGTTATGCAGCTTAACATAAATGAAGACGATGGAACAAATATTACTCTTGCACATTGCTCTCACATTGCCTTATGCATACCTCTGATTGTGAGGCCACCTTGTTCTGTAACTGTGCTTGTGTGTCTGTCCCTTCAGCTATCTGAAGGGCAGAGATGCTTTTATTTTTTGAACTTTTTTTTCACCTGGAACAGAGTTTGCAAATAGTGGGAATTTAAGACTTAATTAATGTTTAATATTTTGATGACTGTAAGTACAGTCATTGGAATAAAAATGTTTATTCTATTCACTGACATAGATATTAGGGAAATGTTATGCTTAGAAGATTAATAAAACCAATACATTACATTGAATTTTAACATATTTCAACCCTTTTGTGAGTGGTTTGCCAATGTTCTAGAAATGCTGTAGGATTCTTAGAAAAATTAGTCTATAAGTTTAATAGTTATTTTAAAAAATCACTATTATGTCAGAAAGAGAGATAATTTTTCAGCCTTATTATATCTTATAAATGTCTCAGTTAAAACAAAGTCAGCTAGGCTCTGTACTTATATAATGCACTGTTTTTGTTGCCCTCTCCCCAGGGAGAGCTAATGTCCTATTAGAAATAGAAGTTAAATTAAGGCATCAATTTCTCCAGCTTTTTTTTTTTAATGAAGCTATGGTGGAGTTACAACACTGAATCAGATTTTGTAACTTGGAGAAACTGATTCGTGTGGAGATTGAAGCTATGTTATTGGCTTTATTTGCACCATTTATTGATTAACAAGTTGAACTCTCTAAATGAATAAATTGGAAATTATGCAAATTGAAATACTTTCTGAGAACATTATGTGTTTACCTGAAATTTCCTAATACCATGGAAAATTTCAGCTGCATGTTCTTTGCAAAGATGAATTTTGAAAGTAGCACCTAAACATAATAATGTTGTTAGGCAGATGATGGAATTGAAGGTTTTTATGCTGTAATAAAAGAAGCACCCAAATATCATTTAATTATAAGACATGATTCAGCCAGAAATAAAGTTATATCCATGGCATAGAGAGATGATGGCAATGTTTGTACAAAATACTTACATAACTAAATAAAGTATTAACAAAATGTTCTAAGACCAACAAAAAAGACCCTTGCTGTGTCAATGATCATACTTTATGTTGGATCAATCTTCCTCATTAAGCTTGTCATTTTCTTGATTTTCTTAAAATGTGTTCATTTATGCCTCTTTCCATTTGCTAGTATACAGTAAGAGACAACATAAGTCTACAGTCATTCTTAAAGCCCTGTGTTGGGTTAAAACAAATAGCTAGTAGGTCTGTAAAGTGGCTATTGAGTTCAAAGGAAAAGAACTAACTCACTGTCATTCAAATCTTCAGGGGGGTCCCCACTGCGCTCTGGATGAGCATCAGGCATCACAAGGAGCCCTGTACCTCTTCTGCCCACCTCTTTTCCTCTCTCTACCAACCCCCTTCCTCTTGGGCTTCAGCTGACTAGTATTTTCCCATTGTTCAAATACTTCCCACTCACTTTTGCCCTAAGGATCCATACACATTTTTCCTGCATCGAGTGCTTCTGTCCTATTTTTGTCTGATCAATTTCTTTTTAACCTGGAAGACACTTTCTCTAGGAGTCTCCATTCATTTGCGAAATCCTAGTGAGATGTTCCTGCAGTGGACGTTCCTAGATACATGGTGTTTCTATAGCTGCAGCACTCACTGCTCAGAGGAATACTGATTGTTTCCTTACTCCCTTGACTTTCTCACATGACTTCATGTTCTTGGAGAGAAAAAGCGATGCTCTTTGTTATTTTATTGAGCCTCAGTAGCAAGCACACTCAATGCCTAGCATTTAGAAGGCTCTCAGGAAATACTTCTTTCTGTCTTTTGGAGACGGAGTCTTGCTCTGTCGCCCAGACTGGAGTGCAGTGGCATGATCTCAGCTTCCTGCAACCTCCTCTTTCCAAGTTCAAGCGATTCTCTTGCCTCAGCTTCCCGAGTAGCTGGGACTACAGGTGCAGGCCGCCATGCGCGACTAATTTTTTTTTTGTGTGTTTTAGTAGAGATGGGGTTTCACCGTGTTGCCCAGGCTAGTCTCGAACTCCTGAGCTCAGGCAATCCCCCTGCCTTGGCCTCCCAAAGTACTAGGATTACAGGCGAGAGCCACTGCAGCCGGCCAGTAGATATTTCCTGAATTAATGAATGATTGAATGAATTTAACTCATTATAACAACTTCTGAAAAGGTTTCAATGATAGTTACAAGTACATTATTGTAGCTTGATAATGCTCTTAATACTTGCTATAATTATGCATATTAATAAAGGGTTTAGAGAGAGTTGTGCATCTCTTTTGTGTACTGTAATTTTCATTTAGTGGCTCACTAATACTGTTTTTTGAAGTAGAAAGAAAGAAACTCAGTCTAACACTATCATTTACCTAATATTAGTAGTCAATATTAAATTAATAAAATGAGCCCATACCTCATCACAATACACACTTTTGTAGTTTGACATGTAGGGTCTGGTTACCTGAATATATCAACAAATCTTATTCCCAAAAGCTTTCCCTCACACAGGTAATCCCCTAGCTTTGGCTGCCCAAGAACTTTGATGAGCAAAGCTTTAATACAGTTAATTTTCAGACTTATAATGGATGAGATGAATTCTATTTAAAAAGCAAGACTTTTATTACAATTTTTATTATATGAATTGCTCTTTATAATAAAGAGAAGGGACATTTTTATGTAGATTTTTAAAAGAGGGAAGGGAACTGAGAGGCTTATTATCATTCTGTGGCACAGTAGGAAATGGCATTAAAGACCACTTGGGTACCCATAATATAATTTTACATTTAATGAAGTTCTTTTGACATGACCTTCTTCATATTAATTTTTTTTTTTAAGGAAGAAAATGAGAGGAAAGAAAGTGAGAGTGAAAGAAAGAAAAAAAAGAATGTACGAGAGAGAGAAAGAGGAAGAGAAAGAGGGAGAGAGAACGGGATTCTTGTTCTATTGCCCAGGCTAGAATGCAGTCTAAAAATGGGTATTAAAAAC